>JAOPJG010000649.1:0-19122 GCA_027478255.1 Dispira simplex | reverse complement strand
AAAAAGTCACGTGATTTATTTCAACCTAAAATCGGCGGATTTTTCTCTATATAGTCGAAAAAAAATCGCCCATATGATGGAAAATATAGGGAAAATAACCATAAAAATCATAGGCTTAAACTAGGTAAAATAGACTGAAAAAATCGTAGAGAAATGGTGCATTTGCAACATGACTGACATCTGTGGAATCTTAGTTTACTTCTGTCATTTTTATATCCTTATGAATAAACACTAGTTCAATGAACAACCATTTATATTACATTCATAGGTTTTTCATTATTTAATGATGAGCCCAGGACTTAAAAATCAGGGTGACCTATCAAGGATTATGAATGGTATGCAGTTTCGAACTAAATATGGTATGTTTACCAGTATGGAAGATGAACTGGAAGTCATTTCGATCTCCTTTTTTCTTGAAATAATTACCAAACATCTTTCGAATAATTTTATTATTGACATTATTTTAGCATACACTTCACATCCTGGGTGGTAGATGAAATGCAATTTTGAGTATGTAGCAAGTGAGTATAAAGCGTTGTGGGTGGAAATGAAGCTAATATGCAATAAAACAATATAAATTTCCCACTTGTTCTATGATAGACATCACAAGGACAAATATTTGGTAACCTGAAATTTTATTTGATAAGCTAATAATGTCAACATTTTACATTTGTGATGCATTTTTGGGTCTGTATTCCAAGTTTTACATCTCTTAGGGGGAGTACCATGTCCCGCAGTAAGAGTCATCATTTGTTTCCAGTCCTTAAACCTCTCAGTTTTCATTTATATGATGGCAACAGATGGTTCCCCCTCTTGGTCAGTTCGCACTGAGTGGATTTGCAACATCATTTGGTGGTAAGCAGTCTCCAACCCACCATAGATTTAATTATAATATCATGCCCTAATCCACTACACTAGTAAATAACCAATGAGTACTGCCTTTGAACCATCAGCTGTGAATCCAAAGGGACAAGGCTATAATATTATATTCGATGAACGATATGTCGCTAAAATATATTTATTATGTACACACGTTACTCACTACTAAGCAGATAATACGGACTACATCCCAGGACGAACAACCTCAACTGCGGCCGGTATGAATACCGAAGTCAAACGTCAACTGCCTCACAATAACACCGGAATAATGGAAAGTGGAGCCGAAGCAACGATGATGAAACAAAACTGGAACATAGAGTCAGCACCTACTTTGGAATAATAACCACGCCGAATTAGTGGAAATGGGTAGACAGGTCTCAGTTACACATTGTCAACATTCGTTTGTTCCAACTGGGTTGGTGGTATTTGCACACCATGTGGGTGATTTTTTTCGACTATATAGAGATTTAGAGAAAAGATGTACCAACAATAGCGTAACCAATAGTGTTTTGTGAGAGATCTATTCAACGCTGGCGGATTTTTCGCTATATAGTTGAAAAAAAAAACTACCCATGTAATCCAGACCAGTGGTATATTATCGGTAGCTAATACATATTTCAATCCATCATGGACTCCCCCCAATGCGCACTTGGTGTTGCTTTAGATCTGATCAGTACCTAGGGTAGATGGCTTACCTTTTAATCTATCCGTGGAAAACACGCTCATTTCTTAAACGAAAAACCCCATAAACTTAAAATCTGTACAATAACGAAAACAAAGTGAATCCTGGCCGCTTGAGTAAATACGCTACGTGTAATAGGGAAGAAAATGTAAAAACACTTGACAATAAATTGGGCTTAGATTTTTTATGTTGTCAATAACATAAACTTGACGCAATGTAGTACACCCAGTAGAAACCATGGTTACACGTATTCAGAAGTGAAAATGCTGGAGTAAAAACGAAAAAAGTTCACTTTTAACCTCCAAGTAACAAGCTTGCTTGGAGAAATATATCACTAGTTAAAACCACTCCCATACGTATTGTACAATATATGGGATATATTCTAGGGTAGTCCTGAGGGATTCTCCACTCACAGCGCACCCAGGAATGTTCGAGTGACCTGCTCTAGATATTCCACATTGAGGGGTGACACTTTACCCCGACCGTGCAACTGGGAAAATGCCTTGGCCACTTCATTCAGTTTATCAGCTTCAGGGGAACGGTAAGTCCGCGATTCTTGGTATGACTTGAGTCCCACCGAAGAACTAGTGGAATGTTCGTCTTTCCCACTTACCACTCCACGCGTGGCCGCCTGGGGATCCCTGGCGACTTCGCTCAACAAGTTAAATAGCATACCACTGATACGGTACGCTTCATAGCGGTGGAAGTAGGGGAAATGAATTTTTCCCCCCATTGTGTGGAGCTTAGCCGGCGCAGTGGAATCAGGGGTCTGGGGGGAGGCCAAAGCAGGTATAGTGTGGAGTGAAGAAGGGTGATCGAGAGTCGGGATAGGGGTGGATTGCGACTCCAGCCGGAATTGCAGAGCCTCAAAGAACCGACGGAGTTTTAGTCTATGGAGAAGGCTTTGCTGGGCCAGAAATCGTTCCGCCACAGCTTGGAGAGACAGAGAACTGTCGGATGGGGACACTTTGACGGACTGTGAGGGAGGTGTGTCAGGCAGGGTGAGTTGAGTTTGTTCCGTGGCCGGGGCCGGGGCCGGTTGTGTGGAACACTGGCAAGTGAGGAAAAAGAGCAGACAGAGTGACACTTTGGTGACTGTGATGAGGGATACCATGGTAATGGGAGAGGAGAAGTAAAGTGAAGTGGGAAAATGTAAGGAATGAAAGAAGCTGATACAACTTAGATGTGATCGGATTAAACAGTGGTTAAAATTCTCAAGTGAGGGCAAACAGGGCGGTGGCCAACGTATCTACAAAAAACGAAGAGTAAGCTGCTAGCTACAATAATACTTGGAAAAAAGTTTATTCTGCGGTGAATAAAAAATAATAAATGAAAACGACCACCAATTCATTGAGCAGCGAGATAAAGAGTGAAGCGGCAGACAGAGAATCCGGTTGTTTTTAAGTCTTTCCAGGCAGTACGGTGCCCCACCCCTTCCCCAACTGTGAACGGAAGTTACACAGACGGGTCCTTTCACATTAGGTGGCAGCTTCTCGTCTCTTCCGAGGCCCAGGCCATGATAGACTGAGACGTGTAATACAAGGTCCCGGATTACATCGGTAAATTTGAAAAGCTGCGGTTCCCGATCCATTTCATTAACGATGCAACATAACGAACGTGGGACCCTTCCCAACGGTATAAGATCGGCCGCTCCAAGGTGTAGAATCTTATCCGTAATCCAGTTGTATTCCGGAGAAGCAAGGCAGAACGAAAAATTCCCCGCCACTTTGGAGGAAGTCGCAGGTGTTACAGGTATAATTATTACAATGCCTTCCAGTGGATATACCAAGGGAAGCCAATTTTACTGAAAAACAAGAAGCACGTAAAAATCGAGAACGAAATGTGTCCCAAGAGATTATAAAACACGACACCGTAAAAGCTGAAGGAACACCTACACACTTTGCGAACAATGGGGTACCCAATAGGTATCTTAGTACTACCTAAACTATTTGAGAAGCAAACTTTGAGATTATTTACAAGATAAGGCCATTATGTAATAGAACAATCGGGGATAGATAAAGTGTAAATATCTAGTTAGAGCTCATTTCGAATGGGTTGTCGGTCATATGGCTATTATCCACTACCAATTTCACTTTGTAAGCGAAAGCCATGTGTAAAACTGTCAAAGGCTACATTATCCTCCTTAATAACTGTCGAAATGTAGGTTGCCAAGTACCTATTGGATAGCTAGCCATGTGGGCCATACGAGGGTTAATAGACACCCATCGCCCCAGCCGATAACCTAACATGTGCACAATAACTTCACCCGACGACAGAGTAGATTCTTGGAGTTCTTCATGGTACCCGACGCCAGAATACTAAAAACTAACAGAGTTGCAATGTCATCTATTCCCCATGAAGTGGTTCCCGTTTCGGGGCACTTACCCCAGCAAGTCTTGAATCACAGCGCCCTTCCTTTCTACTTCTCACTCGTACTTTCCCTCGCGCTTTTTTGGAGAGGTCGAAAGTGGACTGTAAACTAATTTCAAACCAGCAGTTCGTAGGTGGATATGTAGATATGAGGTAAACCCTACACTTTCAAGTATATACTCGATGAGGAGAGGTTTGAAAGGAAGGAAGTGATATGGGCTCGATAATTAGAATGCGACTACGCAATAAGAGCGGGCAGAAAATATATTATAATAAGAAAAAGTCGTGACCATGTCGTGAGCGAAGACGTTTACTCATATTATTTACACAACGTACCACGACCCACCAAGTAATTTATTAGCTGGTAGATAAAAAAAATAATCATCGAAGCCCTTCTTTCAAGGTTGTTTCTAAATCCCAAAGAGGTAGACTACCGTGTACTTATTGTTTGGGAATAATGATTTCACGTCCGCCCATCCACGGCCGCAGCACCTTGGGTATTTCGACATGACCATCAGATGTTTGAAAGGTTTCTAATATGGCAATAATCAACCGGGGAACAGCACAGGCGGTACCGTTCAATGTATGTACAAACCCGGTCATCGCTCCCTTGTTGGACTGGGCAGCAGGGAGTAATCGATAGCGTATATTTAAACGACGGGCTTGATAATCGGTGCAATTGGAGGCACTCGAAATCTACACGCGGATATCGTACGTCCAGACATGTGGTTGAGAAAACTCAGAGTAGTTGCTCCATCCGAATTAGTTACAAACCCTTCTCATTGGACCAAAAATTTTCAAAGTTAAATGACGCAAGACCTTGTGCTTACTCCCCAACAATAAACAGAAATGTGAGGTTGTACCTATAGTCGCGACCCCCTACTATTTTCTGCGTTACTTACCTCACCCCATTGGTGCCTTCCTGGCATCCAGGCTTCGATATCATATTTACGGTAGGCACTGGCCCCGAGTTCAAAAGTCGGCATATCTAAAACTCGGTAGCATAATCCCAAATCAGCAAACAGTTCTTGTTGAAAGGTGAGGATTTCCTCCAAAAGGGAGTCACTCTGTGCAGGTTCGGCCACAACAAACAGCTCTACTTTACTGAATTGATGGACGCGGTAGAGACCCCGGGTTTCGCTGCCTCGGGCCCCAGCTTCGGCACGGAAGCAATGACCAAACGCTACAAATTTTTGGGGTAATTGGGGGTAAGCGAGTCGCTTGTTCATAAACATACCGGCCAGAGGGACTTCCGAGGTGGCCGCTAGACACAAGTGGGAGGAACCCGCGGCCATTGTTCCAGGTCGTTGATGGCTAACATAATAGGTCTGGTTGGCCTCATTGGTCCGGGGACGAAAGCCGCACCCGGCTAGCACATCACTACGGGTAAGATCGGGTGGAATTACGGGGGTAAACCCTCTGGCCACCGCCTTTTGGTAGGAGTATTGTACAAGGGCCAGTTCCAGTAAGGCGGCTTCGTTTTTAAGGTAGTAAAAACTGTTACCAGTTACGGAAGAACCCGCCTGGAAATCCACCAGATCCAGGTCTTCGCACAATTGAACATGGTTCTTGAAGGGCCTTCTGAAATCCAACTCGGATTGTGGTGTACCATGGGTGAGCACGACGCGGGCGTTAGTTTCAGGTCCCTCGGGTGCTGTTGGATGGGTTATATTGGGTAACCTATCCACCAAGTTGTCCAATGTGTGCTGCACCGTATTATGTTCTGCTTCCAGTTGGACCATGCGCTCCCGTACTTGACGGGCCTGTTGGGATAATTCTCGGGCGGCAGCATCCAAAGATTGCGTGTCGGCAACAGGGTCTTTCCGAAGTAGGGTTTGTTGTTGACGTTTCACTTTGCTCACTTGGCGCCCTAAATCATTACGTTGCCCCCGTAGGTGTATCAATTCCTGGTACAGCGTGGTCATGCGCGTCTGCAGTGGGGCGATCTGGGAAAACTCTTCGTCTACTACGTTCCGTCGTTGTGCATTCTCCAGTAGAGCAGGTAGATTGTCCCGAATATACCGATAGTCGAATTGGGGTTTTAAACCCTGGTGGTTTTCATTGTTTTGTTGCTTTGAAAGATCTTGTGTAGCTCGACATGTATTGGTCGCACTCGTCAAAGCACGCATTGGGTACGACTCCATGTCGAATCGAACGATGTGACGGGGAATCCACCTCGCGAGGGAACGAATAGACTGCATTATCATGTAATTTTTATAAATGTCTGATTTTACTTGATATTAACCACGTACACCACGTTATGGAACCGAGCTAAGCATGTTAAACACTTAAAGAAGAGTCACCCATCAAAGTCAGGACCAACCAAAGCATGTAGAATGGGGAAAAGACAACATGGAGGGGGGGACCTGTGGTGGTGAGAAAATTGTGAAGCAGAAAAATAATGGAATCCGGGTCCTAGGAAAAGGTGGGTCCCCAATTCCCTGATAGTTTCTCTAAGTTCTCGCTTGTGTTGGGATGACAAGCGGAACTCCCTTTTCCGCTTTCCATTAAGCAAAGGGGTTTGGGTAATTAATATTCTTAAAAATTATTTTTTTCTTATTTTTATTTTTTACTCTGTCATGTCTCAGAGTGATCCCATTCGTTTTCAAAATATAAAGTTACCAACGTGTACAATATTAAAACAAAATTCACATTTTCCAACACAACAATAGCCATGCTCGCCAGGGCAATTGCTTCCAAGAAAGCCTTGACCGTAGGTTTGGTACTGTTACTGCTGGGACTGGCTTACCTGTTATGGCCAACTAGGCTGTCCAGCTCTACAAATACAGCTACATCGCCCTTGACCAATCAAGGGTCTAATCCTTCCATTGTTCCCGATACCGACTGGAATAAACACCGGCAGTACGCCGTAGTTATCGATGCCGGCAGTTCCGGGTCCCGCATTCAGGTCTACTCCTGGAATGACCCTTATTACGTGCGGGAAAACACGGGTCAACCGGAGCTTTTACACGGTCTACCGGTTATCGAAAAGGGTGACCAAAAAGGTATACATTGGCAATTCAAAGAAAGTCCCGGTTTGTCCTCCTACGCCGGGAAACCCCACCGTTTGACAGAGCATCTACGGCCCCTTTTAGCCTCGGCCCATGCCGTAGTTCCGACGTCCAAAGTTCCCCATACACCTGTATACCTTTACGCCACTGCTGGGTTACGGTTACTACCCCCGATACAGCAGGCGCTTCTCTTGGACAAGTCTTGCCAATATTTTCTTCAACATTCCAAGTTTAACATTGAATCTTGTGCCAGTCATTTTCGGGTCATTTCCGGAGCTGCAGAGGGTATTTACGGGTGGATGGCTATCAACTATTTATTGGGTGGGTTCACCAAATCCGGTGAACATCGATTCTACCCCGAGACCACCGAAAACTCCATCAGGCGTACGTATGGCTTTTTAGACATGGGCGGGGCCAGTACCCAAATCGCTTTTGAACCTACCAACCAAACCCATCCGCAGGATTTGACCACGTTGACGCTGCGTCACTTGGACGGGTATGCCCAGGTATACCGAGTTTTCACTACCACATTTCTCGGATTTGGGTCCAATCAGGCCCGTAAACGGTACGTGGAGGCCTTGCTAACCGACCACGGGTTGCTCGGTGATAATGTGAGTGATCAGCCACGTACGGCCTTGTCCTCGGCGGTACCCGACCCGTGTTTACCAGTAGGTTTAACTTTAACTGAAGAATACCCGGGACCCAGTCGGTGGTCTGCTCCCCGTACCGCCCAGTTACAAGGTACGGGTGATTTCCAAACCTGCGCTCAGCGGACGGTGAGTTTGCTTAACAAAGCTTTACCTTGTACGTTGGACCCGTGCTTATTTAACGGAGTATATACCCCTCCGATAGATTTCGCGCATTCTCAGTTTGTGGGAATCTCCGAGTATTGGTATTCGGCCCAAGATATATTTCACCTGGGCGGGGTGTGGGATTTCCAGGCCTTTGAAAAGAAAGCCACGGAGTATTGTCAAACCACTTGGCAGCAACTTCAGCAAGAATTGAGTAGTAACCACCAGATGGACCGCCTACAACTGCAGTGTTTTAAAGCGGCGTGGTTGACCATAGTATTACACGACGGGTTTGGTGTTCCCCATACTCCCTTTTCTGCCCCGGTGGGATCTGCCTCGGCCGTAGCTTCAGTGTCCTCCGAAGAAATGCTAAACGTAACGGATAAATTACAGCACCTAACGAAAGAAGCCCACGCGCACCACTTGCATGTACCCTTTCAATCCGTGAATGACGTCAACGGATTCGAAGTGTCGTGGACCCTGGGTGTGGCTCTATTAAGGGCTACAACATTGATCCCCCCAGCAGTGGGTGAGGCCACGTCTTTACTGGGAGATCCCATCAAAGTGGGCATTCAGTTCCCCAAATCGAGCCCAAGTGCGTTCAATCGTATAAGGGGAGGACTGTCGTCATCAGCCGTGGTGTTGTGGGTGGTTGGTCTTATGGTGGTGATGGCTCTAGGTATTTTACTGACACTTTGGTCCCGTCGACGAGCGCAATCATCGACATATTCCCATCTGTACGAATTAGAAGAGGACGGGGACGATACAACAGTCGGCGATGGACGGGGGAAAAGCACCGCCTATGTGACGTGGATTCGTTTGAGGACATGGGTCCATCATATATGGGCATCAGGTTCTCTGGTTAAACCCCCATCGCTATTTACCACCCCTCCGAGAGCCAATCGAACCCCAAGTTCATCTTCGGCTTCCCTTGATACACTAGGTCGACCTCGCTCTAGAGCTGCCCACGGGGAGCAATTCTCGGATACCAATAATGGTGAATTGCGATCTCATTCCTCTACCCAGTTAGGTATCTCACAACCAGCGCTTAACATAAATTTTCCAGCCCAGGGACGACCAGGCCGGACCAACTATCGTAACTTTTCCGAGTCTACAGCGACCGACACCACCTCCCCAGTGTATTCCAACTCCCAAATCCCTCGTGCGATTAGTACATTATCTCTATCTAGTCAACTCAAACGACGGGTGGAATCTAGCTCCCAAATGTCCACTACTGGTTTTAAAACTGATCCTACTACACCTTCTCGTCCTCGCATCAAGCCTTTGCTACATATTGGGTCCCCAACGGTGAGTCCTATGTTACGTCCAAAGGATTAGGTACTCTACATAAAGATGCTCGAATGTACAAACCCAAAAATTGGTAAACCCCCCATGGAATGAATTAGATAGACCAATGTTATTTTATTTTTGGCACTAGTGGAATCTTAATCTAGATAACAGGCTGACATGTGGTTAGGGCATAGCACCACCTAGTCGATTTTTTAGGTACTATTTTGAGAAAAAAACATGTAGTGGTAAAATATCATCACTCTTTATTTTGGGTTTATTCGAGATGGACGGTATCAGGTCCACTTAAAAAAAGTTGGCATACGACATAAATTACAAACACTACAATGCAACGTAAACGAGTATCAACACAGGCAGGATGGTAACATGTATATACAATCGCAAACATGTCATACACAAGAAAAGGAGCAAGTGTTGGTAGATACCAACCGTACAATAAGGACCAACCAAGGCCCATGGCATGTTTACCACTTCTGCCCACGGAACCGTTTAGTAAGGTTAATCACGACCGTGGACCTGCAGAAAACCCCGACCGGTGGTAACCTTCCAGCGGGCCTGTGTCAAGTGATGGTATAAGCGGGGAAAGAGTTTGGCGGTGCCATCTTTCGAATGAGCCCCAACTCCCGTAATGATTTTCAAGGGCTTTTTCGCATGTATTTTAGAAGCTGTTTTAATATCAGGTGAAACAGTGCACCATACCGCGTACATAGTTTCGCAGCCAAACGAAAAAATAAAAGCCCCAGTCATGCGGGGGAGTATTGTATTAGCTGTGCATTTAAGTCATGAATAGGCCTTTACTTGTGACTGGAAAAAAAAAGAGTCCTTCAACGGAGACTTTACTGTGACCCACCTACACTACGAAAGCAAAGTCACATGAGGCTTACCTTTGGTGGGAGAGTTGGAGTGGTACCATCGATCGAGCTCTTCGTCAACGACCGCCAAGGCTTGACGAGTGGTTAAATGGTGTAAATCCACCGTAGAGTAATCTTTTCTGGTTTCTCTGTCACACGCCCGATCCAGTATCATCAAAAACATAAAACATCGTTATTTAGTAAACAATCCTCAGGTTATGATTAGCGAGATTAAGAAAATACGGGGCGGATGAAATAATATCAACATGTTTGGTGACCACTAGAACACTTACGTTCGCTTAGCTACTAACGCACGGGCCCAGCGATCGGTCCATATTTTAAGTGATTCGTCGTATTCTTTGCCCTCTGTAGAATAATAAAAAGCCACCCCTGCATGTCCTTGGTTTCTGCTACGGTCTCTAAAAGCCCGCGCTGCTTCCATGTAGGCTTCGTTGCGTTTGATGGTGCAGGTGGACAACATCTCCCAGCAGTGGTCAACTTCCCAGGACTCATTCGTTGCCTCGCCGGTCAACACAGCGGAGGTTTGAGTATCAGAGTGGTTATCGATATGGTCCTTGGAGCTGGAGGCCCGTAAGGGGAAAAAGGACGTGACATCCACGGGTACATACTGGTGCCGCCTTCGACTGTAACGACCATTTGAACGATAGGAAGGTGATGTGGGTTCATGTGCACTACCTAATGGGAAAGAAGCCGGGTTGAGAAGATAGTCAATGGCTCGGTCTAGACTATGACCGAGTTCCAAAGCGTATCGTAGTTGGTCCAAGCTGTGGTCAGGGAAGATACTTAAAAGCTGACAGAGTTGGGTGTCCGTAGGGGTCCGCGGTTGAACGGGTTTTGTTTGACAGGGATCATTACCATTTTGAGTGCCATTATCCGGTGAGGGCAAGTTGGGTAGTGTGCCACCAGTAACCAAGTCATCCACCACAAGTTCCACGTTACCTCCAAACTGGTGAAGTCGGGAGGCGATCTCTCCGTACTCCACTTGAGGGAATATCGCTTGGAGTTCATGGGTTGCATTAACCAGATGGTTCCAGTGATTAGACCGAAGTAACTGAGTGGCGGACAAGGACGGTTTGCCTGACGGCATGGGCTGTATTTTGGATTTAGTGGCCATGGCACTAGTTTTTGCCAAATGATCCAAAGGGCCACCAGTGCTTTTGGGCTTCCTCCGTTGTTTAGCGTTTGGTTTGGCCATACGCGAATATTTTTGAAGCACTGGATCCGAGGTGTGTTCCGATTCAATCGACTCCGCTAATGACCACCCGGTCGAGTGGCACGATGTAGCGTCCCACGGAGTCACTGTAAGCGGGTCAGTATATGCGTTGTTTTGACTGCATTCTTGGGAGCCTATCACCTTATGGCTGGTAGCTGAACCCAGATCACCAGGGTCCTCGGCCAGGATAAACTGCACTACCTGGATGATATCATTGTGATGGGTGGTAAGCAACTGGCATAAATGTTGAACGTCATACTGGGGGAAACAAGAGTCTAAAAAATTGAGGTTTTCGGTCACCGAATCAGCGTGAGATACTGGAGAAGCATCGCCTGTAGCAGAAGTACCCGTTACGCCGTCTGAGTGGGCGGAAGGAGAAGAGCTACACTCGGGTTTTTGTATTGGGCGCAAAGGGCGAGTAGGAGTAGTGGGCTATCGTTGGTAAAAAATTAGGGAATAAAATGGTATACGTCATTCAGTAAGTCAACTTTTATAATAGCCTAGGTGCCATGGGAAACATAAGAGCATTAGGAACCTGGCCAGACAACCAATTAATACAGCCATTCGCATGCCATATTGCAACGAATCCCAAAGGCTATTATCACTTCCATCACATGTGGAACATTACATTTGAACCCAAAGTAGGAAAGTACCTTGCTGGATGGACGGGACATTGTAGAGTTATGGAAACAACGTCTGGCATTGTGGCCCAGGGGTCAAGGGAAGGAAGAGAATGCACAACACGAAGGGTGACGTAGTGAATGGGTTTGACGACCAATTCGGAAAAATAAATCTAAGGTTGCGGATTGCTTTTTTATCAAGGTGGGGCAACCTTGGAGTTTCAAAATAAAAAATAAAATAGTACTAAACACAAAAAAGGCTAACACCACCCCGTCCAATTAAAAGAAAATATGCAGCAAGAATATACTGGAGGCTTGTGCTGGCGTCAGCCAAATTTACCCTAAAATGCCTAAACCCAACCTTAACAAGGAAATGGTTCTGATTTCATCAGAAATGGGGAATTTCCTTTTCCTGTCCAGTTAGGGGATTGGTTAAGATATCGGAAGGCCAGTATTAGCATGGTGTGGGTCATTCAGTAGTAATGCTTGCGTAAGAGGTACATCTCTCTCTCCCCCTCATTATATCCGACGCCAGTTATTAGCTTTACCTTTCCCAAAACAAACAGTCAAAATTGGGTTTGGGTAACATGCCAAATTCCTACGTCTCGTGATAATCCCAAATTGGATTCCAGAGAATCCCAGTGACGACATCACCTTGGCAAGAGTAGCCCACAGGTGCGCTGGACACAATAATTACGTACGGTTTAACCAGTATTGCAGTCATTCCACAACCATTCATTTCGCTTATGATTAAGGGGATTCGGTAGTTACGCAGGTGTTATTTCGGATTTATTATTGCTGGTAAAATGCAAGGTAATAGATAACCATCTTATTGGCAGCGAATGAATATTAATAATGCATTGGTGAATGGATGACTAGCTTGCTCCACGAAACACAAAGGTAGGACATGATCCGGAAAGAATGACCCAGGGAAGGGTGTAATTTGTTGACGGTATATGAGCACACCAGCACTGGTATGTACCTTCCCTGTCCCGTCTAGGGCTATACAATGCACAATGGTATCATGTGTTCATTTGCAACAGGATGCACAACATGTTGGGCGTACGGGAATATTGTCAGTGAACAAACGGGTGATCGGCCACAATAACCCCAAGCGTTGTATTGTGTAGAATTGTAATAGTTATTGATTCGCAATAGAAAAGTCACTGAAAAAGTGCTCACTTGTTGATACTCCATTATCGCAGTCCCCTCCCCTCTCTATCCTTTGAAGAACGCTTTGCTTGTCATCACCTTTTGGGACAAAGTACGTCTCCCTAAGCATACACCCACACACCATAAACGTCGACCCAGAAATTGCTTATAAAAGATACTTCCTTTCTTCCCTTCTCACTGAATCCTTACCTCCCAACTATCCTTTCTTTTTTTCTACTTTGGCCATAATTTCGCATCTCGCTGTTTTGTCTCAGCTATACCTCGGCTATCTTGCTACTTTTTTTATTTTTTATTTTTTTACATACTGATCTCCGACTATCCCTTTGATTTAACTACTTATTATCCACACTGGTGAATATCTACTGTGCATGTGTGTATATATTTTCATACTTTTATAATTTTCCGATTTCAACCGTTGACTTTATCAGCTCTCATTTATCATTCATTTTGCCGTCTCTAGTTGCTCGTGTTCTATCACTTGCATTAGAGGATTTACACTGCCAACAAATTATCGAACCAGTTACCCTAGTGCCCTCGTACCTTGCTTCTAAAGTCGTCCTTTCTCTTTTTCCCCTTTTCTGTTTCCTATTTTTGACCAGTGAATACTGTCCGGTGTTACTTTACTCCCTCTTTTTCATTTAACTCTTTTCGTGTACTGTTCTGTCTTAGTTTTAAATTTCTATTATAACGTATCGTTTTTTATTACGGTTTTCACCTCTTTTACGTTACGTTTATCTTTAGGGGCAAGTGTTTACCTTTCTCCCTTGTACCATGTCTTCTTCACCCAGTCAAACGCTGAACCCTCCCCCGCATTTCGGATTGGATCACCTCACCGGGGAGGATGGGGAAACCGAATGTCCTTACTTTACTTTCGACCAGCCTTTGGAGCAAAGTCAAGCCGATGATAATGAATACCGCTTGATTCAACTGACAAACCAATTGCAAGCCCTGGTGATCCACGGACCAGCCAAGGATACCGTTCAATCGGCCGCCGCACTATCGGTTAACGTGGGTAACTTTGCCGATCCCAAATCCTTGCAGGGCCTGGCCCACTTTTGTGAGCACCTGCTGTTTATGGGCACCGAAAAATACCCCGAGGAAAATGACTATGGTGTGTACCTTAATCGTCACGGTGGGTCATCCAACGCCTACACCGACTATAACAACACCAACTTCCACTTCCAAATCAATTCGGACCATTTCGAAGGTGCCCTCGACCGATTTGCCCAGTTTTTCATTGCCCCGCTTTTCAACGAGGATTGTACCGAACGTGAACTCAAGGCAGTAGATTCCGAACATTCCCGCAACCGGCAAAATGACATGTGGCGCGCTTTCCAAGTGGAGCGTTCGTTGGCTGATCCCGACCACCCGTTTTCCAACTTTGGTACGGGGGATATCAATACTCTCAAGACCGTTCCCGAACGCCAGGGCATCAACGTCCGTGAGGAACTTCTCAAGTTCCACGAGCGATACTATTCCGCCAACCTGATGCGGCTAGTGGTCTACGGCCGGGAGTCCTTGGACCAACTCACCGCGTGGGTGGTGACCAAGTTTTCCTCGGTGGTCAACCGTAATGCTCCCTGGCCTCATTACGACACTTTGCCCTGGAAAAAGGAACATATGATGCGTAATATCCGGGTCGAGTCGGTCCAGTCCAACCGCCATTTTTCGGTAGATTTCCCCCTGGCCCGTGACTTTAAGCCCAATTACCTTTGTCGACCTGCCCTGTACTACTCCAACCTCATCGGGTATGAAGGTGAGGGGTCGTTGCTGCAGTATCTCAAAAAGAAAGGCTGGGTGGTTTCCCTAAGCGCCGGAGGTACAGCTCACGATATCTTTGGGTTCGACATGTTTTCGGTATTTACCCAACTTACACCCCAAGGCCTGGAACACTTGGACGATATCGTGGTGGCATTGTTTGAATACCTGGCCATGCTGCGCCGGGAAGGTCCCCAAAAGAACTACTTTGACTTTATCCAGCGAATGAGCGAAGTGGAATTCCGGTTCCACTCCAAGGATCAGCCCATGGAAACCTGCGTGTATATGGCTACCCGCATGCACCGGCGTTGGATCCAACCCCAGCACTACCTGGCCGATTCGGTGATACGCGAATACCGACCCCAAGAACTGCTGGATTTTCTCGAATACCTCGTTCCCGATAACTGCACCACCACGTTGATCGCGAAAGGTCTGAACCTGGAGAATCCTAGCGTGGAATCCCACTACCAAACCGAATACGAAGTACAACCGTATTCGTCGGCCCTGGTGGAGCGTCTCCACAAGATTGAAGTTGTCAACGCAGCCCTGCACCCACCCCCGGTTAACACGTGGGCCCCCAGCGATCTGGCCGTACATACGGTGACCCGGGATCCCCCCGTAGAAGAACCAACGCTGTTACACGCCCAGGGACTATGTCGGTTGTGGCACAAATTGGACGATACCTTTAGGTTGCCCCGCTGCAGTGTTCACGTACGACTACGTAGTCCAGTGGCCTATACCACCCCTTCCCACGATGTGCACCTGGAGTTGTTGGCAACCCTCTGGGAAGATCATCTCAATACGCTCCTGTACGATGTACACTGCGCGGGTCTGACGGCCAGTATCTCTACAGACCGCCACGGTATTTTACTCCATCTACAGGGGTTCAACGACAAACTTCCGATCTTGCTCTACACTCTGCTGGAGGAACTGATCAAATTCCAACCTCAGGCTGACTCCTTCCGTGTGTTCAAGGACGCCCTGGTGCAAGGTTACGAAGTGGCCACCTATTCCACGGCCGCCAATTTAGCAATGTTGGACCAAATGTGGGTGCGTCGTCCGAGGGAGTGGTCCACGGACGAGTGTCTAGAGGCCCTGCGCCCAGTGACCTTGGAGAGCTTAACAGCATTCCACGGTGACGTGGTGCGACGGTTAACCGCGGAGATCCTGGCGGTGGGTAATGTTACCGAGACCACTGCCAGGAATATCCAGCAAAAGGTTCAGGATATCTTGCACGCCCATTCCGCCCTAGAAGAAGAACGGTTTCCCTTCCGATGCGTCATGTTACCCACCGGACATCGGTTCGTGATGCAACGTCGCCATCCCAATCCGAAGGAACGGAACGGGGGCATTGTGGTTAGCTGTATAATGGGCCATTCACACAACTTTATCCAACGGGGTCACCTGGCCCTCTTGGAGAGTATTCTCAAAGAACCCTTCTTTGACGAATTACGTACCAAGGAAACCTTGGGGTATGTGGTGCGGTGTCAGAGTTTCCTGGAATACTCGGGATTGATGATGATGAATTTTATCATCCAGAGTGAACGCAACCCCATGTATTTGGAATTCCGCATCCTACACTTTTTACGCAAGATGTTGAACACCCTCGAGGGCATGTCGTTGGAAGATTTTGAAAACCACAAGCGATCCCTGATCAACAATAAGAAGGAACACCCCAAATCCATCACCCAGGAAGCCAGCCGGTACTGGCAGTGTATTAATAATTCGACCTGGGAATTCGACCGACGGCAGACGGATATTAATAATATCCGACCCATTACCAAGGAAGCGCTGGTGCATTATTACCGTACGTTCCTGTTACCCACTTCTCCGATGTTTACCAAATTGTCCACCCAGGTTTACCCACACCAATTGCTCGATCAGCCTAATTTACCCGGTCCCATTTATAGTTTCAAGGGTGAACCCCAACCCCAGGATTTACCCGAGGTGTACCCGCGCAGCGTGGCTCTGTTGGCTCTCCAGGCTTATTTGGCCCGTCAGGGTATCTTCCTCAGCGCCGAGCAATTGACCCTGGCCCTTCAAGACGCCGATATCAAAGGCGACCAGAATCCCCACTGGATTATGGAATGTGTAGGCAAACTTTGGGATCAGTACCACAAAGCTCCCCAAGACGACGGGTCCCAACTGGCTACCACCGCCGCCAACCGAGAGGAAGTGCTCAAACGTATTGAAACCGAGAATATCCTCCCGTCCTTTTTCCACTCCAGCGTAGATCTCCTCCCCAAACGGTCTGATTTGTCCGCCAATGGAGATAGTGTCGCGGCCGATCTGACCCAACTTTGCTCTTTGCCACCTACCCACCTACCGTACTATGAATATGTCTTACCGATGGTGGACGGCAACCAACTGGTTAAGCAACCTTATGAGTTCAAAAAGTGCCTTGGTCTCTCTCCTGATGTGCAGCCCTTTGTGAAGCGGGTACCCAAGGATAGTCGGTCCCCGAAACCATCCCCCCACTCGTAAACCTCGTGAGATTGTGTTCTATCGCCGTTCCCTTTCACTTTGGTCAAAATGATTGGTATTTTTTTTGGTGCATGCCCACTCCTTTGTAGTTGCATTCCACTTTAAGGTTTTATTCAGCTAGATAGGAGTACACAGGTGGTGCACTGACTTGCTGTAAACTTAAAAAAAGGGAAGGGATGATTGAGGGTTTACGTTCGCTGTGTTCTATCTCGTGAGGAATGTGAACAACTTACATTATATGGGTAATCCTTAGTCCACGCTATAAATTAAAATATGACAATGCTAAATATTTCATTTTACTGAAACAAGAGCCTGAACACTCTCAACTTTGGATCCCAAAAAGAAGTCAGGCAAGGTGCTTACCAAAGGCGATATTTACTCCCCTGCCAAGGTTGAAGAATTAGCTGGTGATATACAACGATACCCTGAGAATGAGTAATCATAACTCTAGTGTTACCCCTTTGTCATATACCCCCCATCATCGACCTAAGGATCCTGCCTTAGCCATATTGCATCTCATTTCTAATCTGTCGTTCCAAGTGCTCTGATTTACCCTAGCTCATATATAAATAGTTGCCGTTCCTGATTTACGGATTCCGCAGTTGTTATACATACTTGTTTTAAGTAATGTTGGGAATTGGGTAAACTAATAGCCTTTAATAAACGTTTGATTGAACTAATACTAATGTCATAAGACATATAAACACTATGTAAGTACTATAGTATAAACTAATATGGAAGAGCTTGAATCAAAGAGTGAGCACTCAGTGTGCGAACTATATACCAGTGGGTGACGTAAGTATTAACCACTCACGTGACATAGTTTGTGTCTAAAGACGGATAACAGCCGAATATTAACAAGTAATGATTTGTTAAACACAATTTTATTGCTTGTGCTTGTTCGTTTCTGGGCCAACCCGTACCACTGCTACGGAATCCATTACAACACCAAAACGCGAGAAAAATGTATTGGGTTGCTTACAAAGAGTTATCTTCAGTACTTGGTGCAGGGTTTTGCTCAGCCAGTTGTTTTGTAAATTGTTCGTTGGTTTGGCGAAGCTGGTCCACGTCCCACTGCAAACAGTCGGTTTCCTCGTGGAGGGAATGAATAGTGATATCAGCGCTCATTTTCACCGATAAAGTGACATCATCCGCCACCCGTATCACCCGTCACAACCGAAGGATAATGAGTAAATGGGCTAGCTCACGCTCCCCGCGGTGGACTAGTTCAATAATCAGTGATAGCCATACGATGACAGCGTCAAACAAATTGAGCCAGCCGCCACGGCCCAGTAGAAAGTAGGACCAGCCAAACACCAAGAGTTTGAGAAACAACTCTACCGAAAATGCGAGCAGGATAGACCTGGAAAGCCAGCCCAATACCTTAAACCACGGCTGTAGCGCCGCGTCATGGTCAAGACCGTACATACTAAGCCCAGTTTCCACCAGGACATAAGTCCACTAGCACTAAGGTGAGAATGCATAGGTGGGCCCGGGGGGGGGGATTCTAGGGCTTGTCTCACAACATATTGGAACATTCCTGGAGTTTCGGGGGATGAATGTCCCAATAGTGGGGTGTGGTCAGTGGTATGCTGCGATGGAGGCAATGTGGTTCATCATTATGAATTCATGTGTGAGTAGTAGTCGAAGGTATAAGTAGGGAAGAGGAATACGGAGAAAAATAGTGAGGCTCGCTCAACAAATTCACTCAGACAGGTATGAAACGAAGGCCTGCCAAAGTTTGGCCTGAGTAAACCACTGGTTAACTTTCCTCGTGCCGCTAATACACAGGAATTATCCCCACCTTTGAAAAAACATTCTACGCTTGAACTATGCGCGATAACGCTTGAGTAACTCCTCCACCACTTTCTGACCGTTTTTCACATGGATGATTTTTTTTCGACTCTATAGAGCAAAATCCGCCGATTTTAGGTTGAAATAAATCACGTGACTTTTTTGGG
>JAOPJG010000648.1:0-19147 GCA_027478255.1 Dispira simplex | reverse complement strand
TACTACCCGATCTCAAGAAGTCAGCCATGGGAGAAATGGCCAATAAAATATCTGCCCCCGATTTACCTACGACAAATGCAACCTCCCCACCCCACGACAAATGGTCGCGGACAAAAGAAAAGTAATATAAAATAAATACACCGGTCGGGACTCGATCCGGTGGTCTTTAGTATATTAGGCAGGCGTCTTAACCAGGCAAGCTATCTCTTAATTTTATTTACGGCCAGGTCCGTAGTCAAGTCATGGTAGTGTCACGTGGAGCTTATCTGCGATAGGCAGGGTGATTTATGACAATCATTGATGATGTGGAACTTCTTCCTTGAAGCCATTGCTTACTTTATTGTTTATCCTAGTTTACACTCAGTCTATATGCTTTGTGCATATTATATATGTTTAACAACTATATACTGTTTATCCAATTTCCAACATAACATTTATTAGTTGTTGTAAAGAGAACTTATGGATGCTCGAGTGCCTGATTGAGATAGGACTCAAAACTTAGTGGCTACCCCAGCCTATCCCCCATTGGACCCAGAGATGCCCTTTCATGAGGAATATTCGTGGTCTGAACTAAGCACGGGTATGGCCACTAACAATATATATAGGGAAAACATGGTCAGTATTTTGTCAAATTTCCCTTCACTGACCATCACAGTGAATACCAAGAAAAACATCCAGAGCAATTAAAAAAAATCAAAATACAACCCATAAAGATTTGTACCTTGAGTGGTACATAAATATTGTCCTTGGTTAGAAAGGTGAAATAATATAATGAGAATATATAAACGGGGTAAATAAAAATCCGGAAAAAAATTCAAACCAGCGTAAACCAGGGGAAGAAGCAACACGCTTAATTACGTTGCCACCACTCATCAACACACGAAAATAAAGGAGAACGTATTTCTTGGGATGATCTCCACCAGCATTGGAGTGAAGAATATTACCGTAGAATCATACAAAGCTCTGTAGAAAGAATGAAACAATAATAATAATAATAAACAGTACAATCGTAATTTCAAAACGTCGGTAAAAGAATCAGATTGATCAAAAAATTTATCTAGGCCTAAACTCAAGCTGGGCCTAAATTTCTTAGTGAGAATTTCAATCTTCCACCCCCCCCCACGTTAAAAAATTTGACACACATTAAGATTCTTGAAAAGCCAGATGTTGCTTCTCCGCCTTAGCCATAGCCACCAAACAATCCACAATATCCGTAGTTTCCGGAACGTGCCATGACGCCATCGTTTTCTTCTGGTTGGACCCTACTGTCACATTAAAAATCGCATCCTGAAGACTACTTTCCAAACTACGCTGAATCTTGCGGAAAGCCCGAAACATGTCTTCATCCGTCTTGTCATCCCCCGCGCAAAACACAAACGTACAATTGCTCTGACCTGACCACAACCTTTTGACAATTTCCCCCTTGTTAATGGCCTTGGGACGCACCTCGAGATTCTTTTTACCCACCAGAATTTCCACCGGGAGTTTAGCGACAATGTTATTCTCGAGATGATTCTGACATTCCTTGGCCTGGAACATGCCGTACTCGGGGTCTGCGTTCCGGTAGTGCCAGGTGAGGGCGCATTTTTTCTGCTCCACCACCGAACCCTGAGTCCGCTCTTCGTAATATTTGAAAATTTCGAGCACGTCGGTTTTCCAACCCAGGTCTAAATTTTCCGAGAAATTGACCCATTCGCCACCGGGTCGCTTAATAAAACAACCGTGCTCGGCACTCAGTCCCAAATTGGGGATATGACCCAAATGTTCTTCCAAAAAGTCCTGATCCCTACCGGACACAACCCACACCGCGTTATCAGGATTAGCCGTAAGGACCAATAAAGCCTCCAACATATTCGCAGGGGGTAAGGCATCGGCGGGATTTTTCACAATGGGAGATAGGGTACCGTCGTAATCCAAACAAATCAACCGTGATCGAGCCTGACTGTACTTGTCCACCACCATATGCGAGTCTAAAAAGGGGGTAACATGGGACATTTCCATGGCCAATTCACTCGAACACAAGTCACGAAGGAACGAACGTGCCCAGAATTTCGCGTCGTGGTGTACTACATAATCGTAGAGCTTTTGATATTTGTTCAGTCGTTCTTCCTGGGGTATCGTCAAGGCGTCGTGGATGGCATCGGCCACTCCTTCATAATCCCACGGGTTAACATGAATGGCGGCGCTCAGGGAACTCGCGGTGCCGGTAAATTCGCTGAGAATCAGGGGACTGTGACGTTCCTGCTGACACACGACGAATTCATGGGAAGTAGTGTTCATACCATCACGCACCGAAGTAATGAGTCCCAAAGAGGCCACGTTCAATAGGGCGTAATATTCGTCACGGTCCAAAAAGGCGTTGTGGTAGTGAATGGGGGTAAACTCGAGTGATCCATAAGTGCTGTTGATCCGGGTCACCAGTTCCGAGATACGCGATTCCAAACGGGGTGAATCCACCAACGCCGGCGAGGTAACTTGAATCAGGACTACTTGGTCCCGCCATTCCGGATACTTGGCCAGGAATTTTTCAAAGGCGCGGAATTTCTGGAGGATACCAGTGACCTGGTCTAACTTGTCCCGACCGATAATGATACGTTTACCGTGGTACATGTCCAAGATCAACTTCATTTTGTTTTGCACATTAGGCACCGACCGGTTATGCTGGACACTTTCTACGTCGATACCGATGGGGAAAATACCCACCGGGACCAATCCCCCGTGGTAATCGACACCTTTGGGGGTAGACTCTAAACCGAGCACACGGGTACAGCTGCTAATGAAGTGACGGAAGTAGGAATAGGTTTGGAAGCCAAGTTCGCTAGCACCCAATAAACCCTGGAGAATTTCTCGCCGACGGGGTAACGACCGGAACAATTCTGAGCTGGGGAAAGGGGTATGCAGAAAAAACCCGATCGTGGCGGCGGGCAACGCATCTCGTAAAAGTTTGGGCACTAGCATAAGATGGTAGTCGTGCACCCAAATGACGTCGCCTTCCCGATAGATACTCAACACGGCGTCGGCGTACAGACGATTAACGGCCAGATAGTCATCCCAGTAACGGACGTCCTTTTTGGGGTCGGCAACATTATCCCAGGGTATATAGTGTAACAATGGCCAAAGGTCCGACTTGCAGTACCCCTCATAGTGACCATAGGCCAGCTGTTTGTTGAGAAAAACGGGAATACACTGTTTTTCCTCGGTCAGCACGTTTTGCAACGACGTCTTGAGTTGGTCACAAAGGGAGTCTGGGTACTGTTTTTGACCATCCGCATCGTAATACACCCCGATACTGCCAACGTGAACCGACTCGGGGTTGTCCTCGCAAAGAGAACGGATCCCAGCGTACATGGCAGTGTGGCCCCGACGACGGGTAAACATCCACTGCATTTCCCCCGTGCTCGAGTGAGAAAGGTGATTGACTTCGTTATCGTGGGCCAGTTCCGGCTCGGGATTAGCAGCGATATCCATCGTTTTACGTAGACTGCACACGTGCGGTAAGTAGTGAGTTACCGAGATGACACGGGTCTTCTTGGTGTCCACAGCGGAAAGTGGCACCGAGGACACAACGGACCCATTGATGCCGTTTAGTGTCATGGGAGACTTGTCCACGGTGTGGGTCATGGCAAGTGAAATAATAGATAAGAAAGAATGGAATGCGAAGTGGACGCAAACAAGTAGTTGACAAATAGAAAAAAAAAAAGAATAATACAACACGGGAATATAGACAAGACCTGGCTCAGTAACGACCCTTAGTAAATGAGCTAAAGGTAATACACTGAAGAAGAAAGGTTAAAAAAAAAGAAAGGAAGCGGTAAGAGGTCGGAAGGTGAACTTTGGGTAGACCGTCACGGTGGTCAAGTGAGTAGCCGTAAGAGTGAATAGGTGAAAGTATCGCACAGTACTGGAAAAGGACAATTTATAGGGGGAGAACGAAAATGATAGAAAGTCAGTAATACAACGACGGGTTCGCTTTGCAGATTATATTGGGGGAACGCAATAGTATTTCTCCGAGTGGATAATCCATCGGGACTGGAACCGATTAATAAAGTGCTAAAACATGTCTTGTCCCGTCGTGGGAAAAGCCTAAATCCCCTGACTGTATGGAGGGTCCAATCAGACCTGTATTAGGGGACCGCTTGTAACACTTGACGACTAACCAAGTCACTAAAGCTTACCTCACAAGAACGATGGCAGTAATAATAGTGTGAAAAAGGCACCGGACAATACTGTTGAAGCGTAGAAAAGCACAAAACTCAACTAGAGAATTAAAAAAATGGACTAGAAAGACAGAGCGAGGGCTTAATACAAACCCAAACAGTAAAAGGATTACCTGATACAGGGACAAAGGACTACAAGGAAGAAGAAGAAGAAGAGGAAGAGGAATGCCAAAGACACTTTTTTTCCATTGAGAGGGGTTCGGCGGATGTCAAAAGGATTTTATACTCATATAAATTGAGCAGAAAGTGCAGGGACTGGCAGAATAATGTGGACGAGGGCCCTGTGAATTAATGGGTGGCAGTGCTGTACCACCACGTGATAGATGGGATTGATAGCGGCGCTCTTGCCCCCAAAAGAAGGCACCCCACAGTTGTCACACGAAGTCATACTTTGCGAAAACGAGCGCATGCTTATTAAGGCAATGGCCCATATCCCCAGTAAACAATGCGTGACTAAAACGAGAGGGAGGGTTTTGGGACACGCTGTTAGACTCTTTTTTTTCCAGTGAATAAAATTGATGGCCATCGATCAACCTCAGGCCATCGTGAAATAGATGTGACATAACCAACTAACCCTAGCCCTCACTACATTTTACTTTAAGTTCTTTTGTTAAAAGGGTTCGCCACTTGCGATTTTTGGTCATATGGAAACCACCTTTTTCCCGACCCGACGCTGGCCGACTGCACCAGCCCACATGCTACGCGATTGATTGGAATTGATAGCGTCCATTTCAGTCACTCCATTAATGCGGAGTTGACATCATTTCTGGCGCATACAACCACCGCCCTTCTTGTTAGACACGGAAAATCCATTATCTTGCACTCTCCTTTTTACTTTTCCTCTTCCGTACTCTATTCTTTTTCTTTATATATTGTTTTACTTTTTATACTGTTGTTGAATATTTTATCTTTTTAATAATGGACTCTACTTCGACATTGCCCACCTGCCAGGACCTGGCCAACGAACTACATGCCTCCATTGCTCAACTTCCCAAAACGTGGCAGTTGGCCAAGACACCGACGGATACCCAGAGTGATGCGGCCACCCCATTGGTTCAACAAGCCGAGCTCCATCCCTTGGGTCCGGTGAATCTGGACGCTGTACACGGTGAGTTTACCAAAAACATCCAACAGCTTCGTCGAGCCCTCCAGGGGTTTAAAGACCAAACACTAGGTTCGACAGCCTTTGGGTTAGCCACGTCCAACGCTCTGCTTCGTAAAATTGGCAATTGTATGAAAGACGAATCTCGTAATCTAGCCCTACAACAACAATGCGACCAAACTTTCCAACAATGTTTGACCTTGTTGAAAACCAGGAGTGGCGATCCCGGTTTACGTGCCCAACAACGCGTCCACGATTTACAACAATTGGCCCAGACCGAAGGTATGACCCATTATATCGATCCGTCTCCGCGCGGCGTGGGCTCCCTCAACCAATCCGTTCCCACTACCACCGTCACCCTGTGCGGTTCCATTGTGGTGGTGGATATTGATTTGGCCAGTGCTACCGGAGAGACCCTGGGGGCTAAAGTGACCTATGCGAATGGTGCCGCTCCGGATACCAAGGTGGATGCCCTGTTAAAGGCCCAGCTGCAGACTCCGAACCTAGACCTTTTTGCCCAGAGTATGGCAGTGTTGGCCCGATTGGACCGGTTGACCAAATTACACGAAAGGGTGGATTTTTTCCGGAATTTACACGCCATTCGTCGTGACTTGCAAACTCTGTACGACCTGGAAGGTCAAGCCATAGGTGTGAAGGAGGATGCCAAGGCCCAGAAGTTGGAAATTCTGCGACGTGGCCACGGATTACCCGTGCCTGATTCCTTGTTTCCCGGTCCCACACTGCTTTACTGGGCTCCAGAACCCGTGTATCGTAACCCTATTGTTCAATTACACTCGGTGGATGATCTCGACAAGTCTATCTTTCACAAGTTATGGATCAGCGTTGAAGAATCTACCGTGCCGACGTGTTTTCTCCCTTTGGACAAATGTAGCTTCATTACCGCAAATTCCGTTGTGGATACCCAAATAATGGATCTGGACCAACCGCCCAACCCCGACGACACTGCATTGGAACCCACAGGTGAAGTAGATGCCCCGAATCCGGGCATTCCGCAACTTCGGGTCACTTACCTACACCCCACTCCGGAACACGGGGCTGCCGCTCAAGCTCGGTTTGTAGCTCATTTACTGCCAACCGTACCTGTTACCGAGACTTACGCACGGTCTCTGTCCGCTCTGGGTAGCGTTACGGACCACCACGATTTTGGAGTGCAACAGTCCTGGCAGAACACCGCGGCATACGAAGAGCTTTTGTTACACACCCAGTCCCCGTTTGGAACCAACCCAAGCGCTACCAATACGTTGGCCTCGGATACCAAATCCATTTCCTTGCAGGATAAATTCAGCTGGAGTTTACCGGTTGATACCATTCCGAATGCCGACCCTTCAACCTTTTCCCATCGGCGGTTTAACTTGGCCTACACGGAAGGTACCACCTCCGGGGGCGTGTTGGTCAGTCGGATCCCGTTTACCCACCCCAGTCAACTCCACGTAATGATCCAGGTGCTGCGACAACATTGTATTTTCAACACCTTGTTCCAGAGCTGCTTTAGTCATACCACCCACCGCCCAACTTCTACCCGAGACCCTCGGGATCTAAAAGCCCTGGTCCAGTTGGCCCAGCATGCTGTGAGTGTAGAAGTGACTACCGAACCTCCCGTAAAATTAACTGTTTCGTTGAATCTACCTTTGGTTCTAGCTTCCTCCACTCAATCCCACCAATATTGTCCAATGGTATTTGAAATCACCGTGAGTGTCAACCCTATTCCCCGGGTTCAGGTGCAACCGTGGTCTAAAACCGATGCCCCTGGCGTGGCCAAGGTGTTGGGTCAGGTGGACCTACTAAGTCAGCTGCTACAGGCCACTTGTGATATTCCCCTTTTCTTACACTGGATATGTGAACAGGTGCAAAAGGAAATTCAGCCTCTGTCTTAATAAGTGGAACTTGTATTTTTTTTTCTCGTGATTCACCTAGTAGTTTTCCCTTTAAATAATAGAGATAAAACCCGCTTCTTTTCACAGTGAGGGTCAAAATATAGAGACTTGGCAGTATAGTTGATTAAGTTGGTAGAGGGCGTCCTTCTCCAAAGAACGTTGGCAGTGGGTGAATAAGTTTCCACGATGGGTCAGTTTAACAGAACAAGTTTCAGTAAGATTGTTTTAAATTAACGCCAAGGAAATTGGTAGCGGGTTTCTAAACGAGTTTTCTCTTCTACTCTGTTTATTCACCAGGTTTTTTTTCTCGTTCTTCTTTACACTTGCGAGGGTAAATATTTCATGGTAACGCTTGGTATTTTTCACTTTCCATTCCAATTTGACCTTTTAGTTCTTAGCATTGCTATATTCTTGGTGACTTGGCAGTCTGTACGAATATATCCAATGTCGTGGAGGTGTTCAGGTAACGTAAATATCGTACATGAGCAACAACGGTAGCACCGAAATGGAGACAGTATCATGCATTTTGTTGTTGACCAGACTTGTCCGACTAGACTAACGCTCGGTGGTGGTCCTATCCATTGGTTATTACATTTTTATTATTTACACTTGACCAATTCTTTCCTAACCACGAATTGGCGTACGGTGGTCTGGGGTTTAACCTCTGACGTCATTTTACGTATTCCAACACTTAAATATACGGTGTGCGCGGTTTACGGAATTTTGCGTTTTGCTTGTGTATATGAACCAAAGGACGGGTATTATCTTCATTTCGATCATTACGCGGTTTGATCAACTCTGGTTACTGTACAGGTGAAAGTAACGATGCCCTAGTGGCAAATTTAAAAAAATCGGGCATTATTTCGTCCGACCGAGTTGAACAAGCCATGAAGGTCACCGACCGCAAATTCTATTGTCCCCAAAACCCCTACGAAGATAGTCCGCAATCTATTGGTCACGGGGCGACCATTTCGGCTCCCCACATGCACGGCTACGCCCTGGAATACCTCCAGGAGGCACTACAACCGGGCGTCAAAGTGTTGGATGTAGGTAGCGGTTCAGGTTATTTGACAGCATGTATGGCCGAGTTAGTGGGGCCTCAGGGTAAAGTGGTGGGTGTGGAACATATCCCTGAGCTGGTAACTTGGTCTCGTCAGAATGTCCAACGCGCGCGACCGGATTATCTGGAGCAAGACCGAATTTTGTTTGTTCAAGGGGACGGTAGATTGGGATATTCCCCTGAAGCACCTTATGACGTAATTCACGTGGGGGCTGCTTCCGAAGGTCGACCTACTCAGATGCTGGAACAATTAAAATCGCCGGGTAAAATGTTTGTCCCCGTGGAAGACAGTAGTCATTTGGGGCAAAGTATTATCTTGTATAGTAAGACGTCTGATGGTAAAGTTACCCAGCATACCCTAATGGGCGTGGCTTATGTCCCACTGACTGATCCCGAAATTCAAACTGGTCGAGGACTGTACCTTTGATGTGCCCGTAGCCACCTCTGGTTTACGCGTGGTATTCTGGGTGGGAAAGGCAGCCTTGCCATTGCTTTACTGCCCACTTATTTTATGTATGTTAGTTTACCAGCAAAAAATGTGAAACCTTTCCCCCTTTTGTTGAATAGTATAGTCAATGGTATTGTACGAATAAATGTTAGTATCTAAGTCTACTCGCAGAGTCAGAAGTAAGATGCCCATTACTATTTCATTCACACCATTGTATCAAAAATTGTCTGAGCCACTACGGGTATCCAAATTTGGCTACTATTCAACTATATCAAAAGGCAAATTTAGGAAACCAAGCAAATTTGTGATTATCATCAATTTGGCTTTCACATTCCTTTGGATAATAAAAGAAAATATAAACTTAAACTTTCGAGCTGTGGCCACATGCAGGTGACAACACCGCATCCCGTTAGATCTGCGTAGTTAAACACTTGTCAGCCGTCCTAGTACTAAGGTAGGTGACTACTTGGGAATAGACGGTGCTACAGCTTTTTTTTTCTTTTTTTTGGAATAAAATATGTCACGGGGTTGCTAGGTTGTATCACGTGTGATAGGATAGTTCTACACCACGACGTACCTGCCCTTTTTCCGTCACCTGACTTGTCTTTGATCATGTTTCTTCCGCTTTACCTTCTTGCGTTTTAGTTAACAAAAACAATACAATAATTCGAATCCCTATTATCTACCTACAGTACTTCTCCACTTTTTAAACCTAACTGATACTAAAAGCCAATTGAACGATCCCCCCATTTTGTTAAACTTAGGCTTTCATGCCCTTTTTATAAAAGAAGTGGAACCAAACCGCCGAGTCGGCTCCGTTTCACTAACTTAAGTAAACAAAATATAATAACTTTCTAAACGAAAGCTCAACCTGGAACAAACAAAAACGAGTGAACAACCTAATCAGATAGAATCTGCCATTAGATCATCTAAGTGAGGCCTCAAAATAATCTGAAACAAGATATAACTAAACCAAATAAGGAATTGGTAAGAGCCAAAGACCGATCACTCTCAACGTAGTGTGTACCTTTGCGATTACCCGATTCCAGATACCAAAATCAATCAAACTATACTATAAAAAATAATCAAATAAAAATTAATCTGAACTACTATTGATGGGAAGTACTTTCTCCGAAAACGAGAGGAAAAGTAGAAAACTTTTATACCGTACCACAATTCCATAGTCGTGGTCGCTCGTGAAATTCACAAAAAATTTTGAAACTTACTTTCATAATAACCACAGTCTATTAAACGAAGAGGTGGAAATTGTTAGAACCGGTTCTAACAATTGATTTATTTTAACCTTGTAGCGATTTATAGCGATGGTATATTACACATGTGAAACAAGACCATGCACAAGGTGCGTTTGACATATATATTTATTAAAGGGCTGGAAAAAGTGCCACCCGTATAATACAAACCAAAAATTAAACATAGTGAAAATCCAGCAATAGATGGAGAGTATACGATAGTAACTCTCGATATTCCCCCCAGACGAATTCGGTGCAAGTGTCACCATCTACTCCTACAAGATAAATAAAAACGAATTAGCCGACTGATGTGTAATCAATAATTACGTTGCATCAGATTTCGTGGTGACCTTGCCCACAATATCCTTGAATACCCATCGTCCACCTTCTTCTTGGGTTTTGGGATCCAAATGGCTTAAGGAATTCGTAGGCAAACGATCGTTGCGTATAAAAGTAAAATAATTGGGCGCCCACGTTTCTTTCTTTTCTTCTCGATCTCTTCGTAGAGCCCGTTGGCGTTCTTCAATTTCCGTTTTACAAGCCGAGGCTGTACCAAAATCACCTTGGTTAATGGCTTCGGCTACCGTTTTCCACACCCGACGACTTTCCAAGGGACCCTGTTCTTCAATCGGGACCACTTCCATCGGCACGGGTCTATGTTCTGTGGCGTCAAACAGCGTCCCGGTAGTTTTGGTGAGCTCGTTGGTGATTTGTGACTGGGCCATCCACCGGCCTTCTATTTTATACAGGGCGCGAACCCCAGGTAAAGTTCGGGTGAGCTTTTCCGGGTTCATATGGGGGTGTTTGGTGTGTTCGTAGATGTATCCCTTAAACCGATGGTATTCACCCCCAAACCAAGGTTTACCGGCATACTTGAACACGGCGCTATACCCTTGGTTGGACTGAATCCACGAAATACCCACAATTTCCATAAACGGTCGACCTGTAATCAAGGAACGAATGTATAAATCTGGGTAAGTCAAGGTGTACACCTCGTCGCACGTTCTGAGATGCAATGTGACATACCCGGTCTGTTCCACTTTGATAGTGGTGCCGGTAAATTTGGACTTTTGACCCGCGTGTCCATTAAGCATTACCCCTGCTTCCTCGTTTTCTAGATAAACGGCACTAATCGGGGGATGGTGCGAGACCTGCTCGCATATCAAGCGGTTGACCCCATGTCCATTGGTATTGGTCCACGACCCCAAGAGTTGTTCACCCAGGATAGGATTAAACGGCTTCTTTTCGTTGGAAATAGCCACTCGGGCATAATAACTACCGTACAATGTCGATATAAACCAACGACACACCGCTACCATCCGATCTTCCGAACACTGGGCTTGACCAATAGCCGCGAATAAAGCTGGTTGATCACCCCAATGCGTACAGTATTCTAATATCGAGTCACCGCTCAGTAGAAATGAAGGACACGTCAACGCACTCAAGTCACCCGTAAACGAACGTAGGTTGCGTAAAAATGCGTAGAATTCACCCATCTTGGCCGAAGGGACCTTGGAATCACCCTCGTCCACTACCTCGACAGCAGGACTTTCCGTGGGTTTGGGGTCGGATGAAGTCATTTTCGCGAATGGGGGTGTACACGGTGGAAAAGGTTTAACTAACCTAAGCAGGGCAGGGAAAAATCTGGTACAATGTTACTGGGGTCAGCTGCAGCTCGACGTGAGGTGAAGCAGGCTGAGAGTAGTGACTTTGACTGGTAACAATAGTTATGACAATGCCGAGTAGAGTAGGTCAAGTTTATAGCCCAAATGAAAAAAAAAACAGTATAAAACAAAATGTGGCCACTTGAGTCAAATTGCAGAGATAAAACGAAATATCACAATAAAATTGAAAAGAAAAAACAAGGAACGAAAGAGAGGATGTATTTGATAAATAAACGCATAAAACTACGAAAACCAAGGCATACAGTACTCCACACTGTATATATGTATGTATGAACGGATACGGGAAATTCAACGTAATAGGATAGTAACTGTGGACCACACACCAAAAACCTGGGGGCAGCGAGCCACGTTATGCCCGCCCGACCCAGCCCACTCGCCTCACCCCCAGCCGCCCTTGATGATAATAAGCTTGGCCTCTGGAAAACCTACTGTCGAAGAAATCACAAGGGCCCTCCTCTTTGAAAGAAATGCTCAACCTTATACAGGGACAGAAAAAATTAACCTGAAAATTGGTATGAGTGACGGTTTTCCCCACTTCCTCCCTTCATTTTCCACTATGAACCAATTGTCATGGTTTCGGATTTTAATACGACAATCCAATGTTTTCCTAAACCTGTTCGAAACATAATAAACAAGTTCGACGTTATATAGCCCCTTGAGGACAATTTTTATATCACAACGCTGCGTTTTATCGAATTTATTGATGTGAGGAATTTCGTTTAAATATAATCCAGAAAGACATTGTAGAAAAATACATCAATTCACTATCAAGGTAACTAACGACTATTAACCAAGTCGCATCATGCAATCTGCCAATCCATAGAACAGACAGTTCATAAAAAAACGCAGCAACAACAATGAAAGGAAAGTAGAAATACACAGAAATAAAATATGGAAAGAGGGGTGGCCCATAAAAGTGCAATAGTCAGAAGTGTGGTCGTTACTTGTACCATGAATAAAAAGGGGGGATCGTGTGAACAAAGGATGCTATAGTGGTGAAATGTAATTACCGTACGGGTTGATGAAAACGAGAACTAAGGAAAGGTCCAACTAGGTTATCGTTGGTCACAAGGCCTTCGCCGTTATCAAGCTTAACACTTGACCAGCATGGCTGACGATTCCAAGTCGGTAGACGTATTGGGCATAAGTTCCTGGCTATAGAGATGACGACGCGACTGACGGGTGGATTCTTGAGGGGGAAGGCGCGAATAATTCACCAACGAGTCTTCCACCAAGTCGATAGCGGAAAACATCAGATACTCCCTAAATCCGCACGACCAAGGATGCTGCTGTGGTTGAATTTTAAGTTTACCCAGGTCCAATAACGCCCACGTCGCATAGTGAAAGTCCGCTACCACTTCGTTGGATAAGACATGGATGCATTTGAAATTATGCCCGGCGTAATTATAATGAACCCAGCGGTATTTTTCCCCGCACCAGTAAAAAGTAAAACGACCCTGACCGTGGTTATTTCTCTTGTTGAGTTCAATCCTAGTAAAAATATTCGAATTGACATACGTTCGTAGACGGGGTTCATTCGCATGGAAATCTAGGCGCCAAACTACTTCGTTGGAAAAGCCGTCGCGTAGCACCTTGTCTGAACCGTCGGCGTTGGATTCCTTGACGAACTCGACAATCTTTTCCGAGTTTACCACATGCATCGTCTTGCTCGTCAGGGACTTGCGGGTAATTTTGTATTCTAGGGGCTCCATCGTAGTCACCGTGGATTGTACTGCAAGTCAGAAAAATAGGGATGTGTATGTACCGGGTGAAAAAAAAAGAGAGAAAGTGTATTTGGGGATGACGATGTTAGTGTAAAAAGTGCGAAGGACGGCAAGTCAAAACAACAGCGATAAGAATGGCACTTTCACACTGACTACCCTTGACAGGAACGGATGTCACAGCAAAAAAAAAAGAGGAGAAAACGCGGATGATATTTATACCGTGCAGACTATTTAGGTGGGACACGTACCCAAAATGAAACGCAGTAGTATGTCAAGTAAATAAAAGCACAGGAGCAGTGCTTTTTTTGATATATATATATATATATATATAAAAGGAAGGTTTCGGGGCAATAAATAAAGACCGGGAACTAACGACAAACGAAATAAAGGGTCCAGGTTGCGACCGTGAGCGATTTAGAGAAGTAGATAACAAGTCCCAGTAAAAGAAGTGAGTCGTGTACAATCCTCGGGTCACCGAAGATAGGATAAAAAATAAATAGGAAAGGAGCTGGTCCCTGGTTATTGGCAGTAGTTATAGGGAGCCTTAGGGTGCAGGTCCTGGGTATTTATATTCGCTGACGGGGCCACTCTTCCCTTGCTCACTTTTCCTTGCTCCCCATTTGTCGAGTAAGAGGCTGAACAAGGCGAAAGTTCAAGGAAGAGCGTTCCGCGAACCCCAACGGAGGGACGCAGTAATTAGAATGGGGGTCACCCCACATACACTATGTGAGATGCAGGGACTGGAGGGGGAGGGGAATCAGTACAGCGGAGGATATATCCAGAGCGAAAGTAATTGGTTTAGATTAGAAAATCTTGGGTTGAACGTAAACCGAAAAGGAAATAAATGGGATACATCCGACAGAAATAAAGGCTTAAACGAAAAAAGGATGAACAGCAAATTTCGTGCTGTGGGCGTTTATTAATAGATAGAAATGTTAAAACACCAGTGTTTCTTGGTTAAATTCCAAAAGGGAAGGGATTCGGCGGGGGACTTTCCTTTTTTTTCCAGTTTTGTGATGCAACCAATGATAATTTTATCGTGAAAATCGGTGGATTTACCGCCGAGGATTTCCTTCATTTTCTTCGAACACAAAGAATTAGTTATTCGAATTTTACCGCCAGCTTATGACATACATTTTTTCTGGGGGCAAATACATCGGATAAAGCACACACTGGGGGATTCCTTTTTCGCAGGTATATTTATTTCGTATGACGTTTTTGGTGCTGCCGTTATACCATTTCCAGTAGGAGTTATTATACATAATATGCAACAGCACCAATATGTGACATTGAATCCACCGATTGTATGATGAAATTGCACAGCGAGCGGATGAAGCTGAAACTACAAGCTGTAATTTAATTTCGTTTATCTCGAAGAAAGGCCCTTGTTGTGGAGACAGCTGGGAACAGTCTAGTCATAGTGGCTTTTGCGGCTTCTTCCATTTGGTTAATACTAGACACAAGCCTTTGGACGCTCATTTTAACCGCATCGCAATTGAATGTATAATTTCTAACTAACCCATGCGAATACACGGTGGTTCTTTTTCTTTCATATGTCTGGCCATGCGGTGACAGACCAGACCATTATTGTGACATTTCCTTTCTGAGACAATATAAATAAATAGTAATGAACCTTTATTCCACACTTTGCTAACAAAAGTACAACAAACAAGGTCAAGTAGAATATGATACGCTGAACCTACCAAATATACCCAATGGTGAAAGCCTACATTTAGTTGATCCATAGCAACTATATTTACCAAAGTACTAATGAAAGCACAACATCACCCAGTTCCTATCACCACCATGTAGGGTCAATCCCTTCCATAATTTCGCTTTGAACATTGTGGGAAGTTCATGGCGTAGGTTAATCTTTAAATCGTTTTGTCATGTTTCCCTTGATACACGATTATAGGAAACATGTCAAATGTGAGTACAAAGAGCTTTACCACAGATATGCACCAATGTGAGAGTGGTACAATTTGGTCGGTTAATTGGGTGAAATGGACCTATCTCTAACATAATGAAACAGAAGCCCTAGAAAAGTACGCTGATTGGAGAGCTCCAGAAAGCACTGATAACCCATAAACTCGCTTCAGCATTTGGCAGGCTGTGTGTAGAAATTATATTATAACTGTATATGTCTCAAATATAGTAGAGAAAAAAGTAAAGGCATGATACGGGATATGAGCTAGCAAGGGATAGTGACATTTGGGTGTTATTCAGTAAAAACCGTTAACTAATGGTAGCACACAAGAATGTCGTAATCCTAGAATACAATAATGAGTGACCATGCCTGTTCATTTGTCATGATCTGCATGTCACCGAAATGAAAAAGAGCATTGCCCCGCACAATGTTTATAACGCATATGTAGCATGTCAAAAATATAACAAATAGTTATGAGATACACAACGGTAAACTCATCAAAACTAACCTGTCCAGTTGTCTATACTCATATGGGTGATATTGTTTTTCGACTGTATAGAGATTCGGAGGAAAAAGTGTACCAACTAAATTAAACCGTTAAGATTTCGTGAGACAACCACTCAACTTCAGCGGATTTTTCGCCATATAGTCGAAAAAAAACTCACCTGTCCTAAAAGTATCTTTCACAAAATCCTATTGATTGAATTCCAACTGGTGCAATTCTGGTCCAATTCCTTACAGAGCTGGAAAATCAATATCGGTATAGCAATCTCGATGACACTGTTGTTCTGTTTGATTGGCAACACACATACATCGTGAGTTGGCTTGTGGTGAATGCCAAAGTCCAGCGATTATAATATCTTTCCTTTCACTCCAATATTCTTATTTCCCTTCTATCGTTTATATAAAATTTTATCCGTTTTCCACCCTCTCTTCCTTGGAAATTATCCTACTGTTTTATCACTCACTCACTCTCTTTCCACCCTTTTCTTACCGTCCTATTCTCCATTGAGAATTTCCGAGACTATACCTTTTACTGTTACCAGGGCTCCCTTACTCTGTTGATGTGACCTGGGGTAATACCCTCTGGCCTTTACCCCTTTTCTTATTCCTATTATTCTCGTTTTGTAATACACATATAACTGTTGTGAATGGATTATAAAGCCTGGTACTGATTAGGATACTCTGGTTTGTCAATTGTTAACTTACTGTCTAGCAACACTATTATCTTACTTTTTTGCATAACACTGCACCACAGTTATATTTCTTTTTTCAATTTTCCGCCAGTTCTTACTCTCTACTTTTCATTTTACGTTTTCTTTTCCCTCTTCACTTTGGATTTAGTTCCATATTATTCACATAGGTGTAAAAATTCTAGCCATGATGTCCCAATCTGAGTACTCCAGTCCAGCGCACAGCTTCAATATGTACACTGCCCAGTGCCAAGGGCTGACTTTAGAAGATGAGGACATGCAACGTGCCCATGAGATAAACCTTGACGTAAAAAGACAAGTGATCCATGACGTATTGGACCTTGTTGAAAAAGTAACGGGGGTATCAGATATCAGGGAATACAGTAGTGTCACCGAGGATATCAAGGTGTTGTGGCATAGTGAGAATTCTGACTCACGCCATTGAGAGTTATTCAACAAAGCCCGTGAGTGGTTTGATCCTGACACCAACGCACCAAGTGGCAAGCTGGAATCCCGGATGTATCCCCAACTAAAGTCATTAATTTACCTAATTGCATTGTATGTCCAGGACAAGTGGGAACAGTATAACCTTTCATTGCAGCGGTATCTCTTACCACACCCGTTGAGCAATGTCCAGGGTGACCCAACAACGAGAAAGTGGCATGACATAGTATTGCATTGGCATGACCCAGACCCACTCTCAGACTCAGACTCAGACAAGGACATGGAAGTTATCGAAGAATGTGATGCCTTCTTGAAGTGGGTGAGGGCGAAAGAAGGTACCTCCAACCCAGTGCCTACAGCAGGAAATAGTCAAACTGCAAAGGGGAAACATTCCAGTATGGCCAAAAGAAATGCCAGGAGGAAGCAATTGGTGAACGTTTTTGGTGTTGTTTCAGGGTCATCAAGTGTAAGGCCCAGTACATCAAGTCCCAAGAAGTGAAAGACATCAGCCAACTCAGGTGGTACGTTTGCTCCGCCCTTGAGGCGACATTTGAATGCAACAATATGTGGGGATGGGTGGTTTCCAGAACCACAGTTCACTTCATCTTTTTCACCCACAGTGTTGTTGTATCTTCCTCTATTATCAATATGAGAGATAAGAAGGGTCATCGAATTTTCATTGACAATTTTATACGCCTCTGTCTCTGCTCACTGTACTGTGCGGGGTTCAACCCGACTAAGTGATAATTGGAAGACGTGAATAAATGGGAGGTGGATTGTTTTGGCAACACCAATCCCGAGAAGACAGAGATCGTACACGCTTATGTGAATCCTATTCCATTTAAAATTCATGGTGGTCTCTTTGGCCGTTGGACCCATTGCCACTATGCCTCACTTACCAAAGATGCCGAAGATAAAGAGACTGCTGGCTTTGTCTTAAAAGAGTCATGGACGGAACTTGTCTTAAATCCAGATGAGCCAAGAAATATGAATATGGAGTCAATGCCGAACGAGGTTCATATGTTCCAGGAGATCAAGAGACTCAGGGGCAGATGCCAGAGCAAGTGCATTGAATACAGTCTGCCAAAGTTGGAGGTGGGTGGATCTGTGCATATCAACAGTGATGGTACACCTGGTTCGGGGTATTTCAGTACCATTCATAATTATTGTGGTGGGCTGAATATCATCAATCGTGCCTAGAATGAACAACCATCAACTCCAACGGCAACGGGATCCAGTTCTGATGATACTGATCCTCTATTCAAAGTCGTTAACTGGGTCCAACAATGACTCCTTATGTCACCAATTGGAGAGCTGCTGACTGAATTGCACTCCTGGGCTCAGAAACCTGGGAAAAAGACACAGGCCCTTGATGATTATTTGAAGGATACATTAGTGGTTAATGTCCAGGATGTTTTTGTTCGCCTCTTCTGGATTATTTACTACCTTTACATGGATCTTGGGGTTTACCACCAGGATTTGTCCAAAGGGAATGTGTTGGTCTGTCAGCAGGATGGTTTTCCTCATCCTCTCTTGAATGACTTTGACCACACTCATCTGCACTTGGATGATCGGAATGACAGCGTGCATTCTCCTACGGGAATGGTACCATTTATGAGCATCCTGAACCTGGCTGGCTGTTCGCAAAGTCACTCCATCGCAGATGAGCTCGAGTCATTCCTATACCTCTGGGTATGGAAGTGTTTGATTGGATTCTCCCCTTCTCATATCATTCATCCCAACACGGCATCAAACACTCCTCAGTCATTTGTGGCTTCAATACCCCAACGCATTACCCAAATGTATGTAACCTCTCACAAGCTGTCTTCATTAGCACAGAGAAGGAAATTCCTTCTGAAGGAGGCCAAACAGCCATCGGTTCAGGCGTGGGCCAAGGGTGATCTGGAAAAATCTTGCTTAAATGCCAAGCTTAAGGATACATCCAGTGACATAGCATTCTCTGTAGCTCTTCAGGATTTACTACCCGAGTTCAAAGACCTTAAGTCCTTGCTGTTAGTGGCCATACCCATGTGTAGTTCAGACCACGAATAGTCCTCATGGAAGGGTGTCTCTGGGTCCAATGGGGGGAAGGCTGGGGTAGCCACTAAGTTTCGAGTCCTACCATGATCAGGCACTCGAGCATCCATAAGTCCTCTTTCTCATACAACTAATAAACGTTAAAACAGTATAATAAGTAATAAC
>JAOPJG010000064.1:0-50623 GCA_027478255.1 Dispira simplex | reverse complement strand
AAGGTAGAAAGGTAAAACCAAGACGTATATGTTCCCATTAACAAGGGCTAACAGCATAAAGAAAGGAGAAGAAAAAATATCATCTATTTACTCCTGAGTTTCAGGAATTTTATAATGTACAATAGTAAGAATTAGAGAAGCAAACTTGGGCATACAAAAAGGAAAGTAAGAATTGCAAGAATGGCTAATGCCACAATATAATGGATAGCACTAGCCAATACCAAGTGTGCAGTATGATGGGGTAGCCCTGGATTACAGCCACTATTAGCAAACCACCATCCACGAAATCCCGCAAAGGAGAAGCATGATTCAGCATGGCATAATTCCAAGTGCATTGGTGCACGTCAATGGAAAGAAAGGGGTCTGACTATGCTGCAATGCGCTGCTGGTCTTGCTGGCTCATTTCTTTTTGGTACTCCTTCAAATATTCAGCCCAAGCGTTCCGAATATTGTAGCTCTTTTTAGATATAGAAAGATGCCACTCCGCTTTGTTCGTTTTAGGATTGACTTGAAACTTGGCATATTCTACACGGCCTGTCTCCAATGAATTAGGATATTTTTTTATCCTGCGTTTGTCCAAATCTTGTTCTTTTACAAAATTGATGAATTCTTCAAGATTCACACTACAAGGATGAAGCACACCCCACGAACGGTAACCATCTACCTCACACAATGTTTTGCGATAACTGCGTGCCACTTCTTTCTCTTCGTGTAAGACGATATCCAGCATTAACGCGTAGGCCATTAACTCACATATAATCTCAATATCCGTACCCCACATCGTATCTCGCTTCCAGTTATCTTTGGCCCATGAGATAGCGACGGAAAAATTTTTGTGAAAATCACTCGGATTCGACTTTCTACGGATGAAAATCGGTGGTGAGTGATGAAAACATTGTACAGGATCATCCAGGTCAGAGATAGGTATCCGATGAATCGGATCCGCCATATGGTTTACATTTACGTTTTTCAGGAGGTCGTAGGTTTCCCCAACCAGCTTATGCAGACGTTCCCGAGTATACTTATTCGGCGACTTGCGGAACGACTGAAAAGTGCCATAGGCTCGCTTAATTAGGTTGGAATTCTGCCCATGAGGAACTGGAAACATGTTTATTATAGCGGTTTCTAGCCTTTGAACATTCGTCGAACGTTGATTGAGCTCCTTCTCCAATGTATTGAAACGTTTTCTCCAAGAATGTCGCCGAAAAAAATTAATTTTGGGGGGTTTCATAGAAATCATTTGTCTGCGTTGGGCATAGATGCTTTCGTAAGCGTCAACAGCAACGTTCAATTCTGCAATAGCTTGACGAATGTCATTCCACAATGGACTGTTATTCCTCCACCATTTGTACACTTCGGAAGTTTCGGTCGCCTTATACATATCGATATGTACGGTAAAAAGCTCTTCAAAAGAAATTTCAGGGAGAAGTGACGAATCCTCACTTCCAAGTAAGGTAACAAGACTACCTGTCGCTTTTTTCAATCCGGAAATTCGTTTGAAATCTTCATTAAGTGGCTAAGCGACCAATTTCCAACCAAAGAATAATTAACGTTATACATATTAGAAAACATCTGAAGTGGAATGCCAACTAATACCACAGATCCGTTAACATGCACAGAAGAAGAACCCAGGAATTCGTGACGTCAATAAACCAATTTCTCCAAGCCAATATGCTGTATACTTACTTCCAACACTCGTCGATTATACCGCTCCATGAAATTCTGAAACCGGGTTGCGTTTGCCAAGTTGTACAGTTCTGGCAGGGTTAGTTCGTCAGTTATACCACGTAAAATATCATAAGGCCACTCCAACTTTCGTTGAGCGCTGGAGGTGTTAAATGGGGGTAAATATAACGCGTTAAGCGACGAAAGCAACGTTGGTTTATTTTTCATGGTCGCACTTTGGTCCATCGCCGCCGAGGTATGGACACCACAGCCCAGTACCAGCCAGCACACGAATATGATGAAATTTGCCATAGTGTGTTTCACTTGGCTGTTAGCAACTACCGAGGAAAAAAATCCCACAAGAAAACACTTTGGAGAAACAATATGTGAGAGAATGTGATCCAAGAAATGATAATCGGCCAGGAAACGGGATGAAAAAGATAAAGGATATGCCTACTAAAGATGTTTGGATATGCTGCGCTTTATATATACTCGTGGATACTTTGTTCTCTGTAATGTGAGGAGAAAAGGAAGAGGAAGACAGACTTAACTTGACTCACCCCCAACCGAAGGAGTAAATGTTGAGAAAACGAAACAACGAAAGATAACGCATTATGTAATACAGATGGCCAAGTTTGGAATAGGCCCCTCTTCCACTATGAATCATTCTCTCACATGTCCTCAGCTAAAATTATAATGAAGAACGGGGTGAAGCAGTGTGTAGTTCCACCAATCGGCTACCGATGAATTGTTACACACCGAAGCAGTCCAGTTATCTTCAAGGAAATAGTGAAAATTGTTTTTTGGGAAAATAAAATCAACGGCCACTGGGCCCTCCATGTTATATGTTCCTTTACGGAAGGGAAAAAAAAGGGGGGGGAAATAGACCCAACCCAACACGGCATTATTCATGGGAGAAAACATCGAGCCAACTAATTGAAGGTAGGTAACACGTTGTGTAATACAGAGGGCCAAGTTGAGAATAGGTCTCTCTTCCACTATTATGAATTCTCTCACCCCTTTCATTTGCCTTCAGCTACTCATCTAAGAAAAGGAATATCGAATGTAAGAATTTTAATGATGTATCATGAAAAACAGGGTGAAGCAGTGAGTAGGTCTACAGAACCAATCGTTCACCACTATGTTGTTACACACCAATGCAGCCCATTTATCAAAGAGAGAAATAGTGAAAATTATCTTTTTCCAATGTGAAAAACAAAGAGGGTCACCACCACTGTCATATACTGCCTCTCAGGAATGCAGAGTTTACAGCAAAGAGAGAACAGGCCCCCAAAATGGAGCCAATGGACGAACATTTATCTCCATGAAAATTGTTTTCATTTTGATGTCAAAGTGCACTGTGATTTTTGTTGTTGTTCATGGGCTATATAAGGAGACTGGGTCAGGGAAACTCGAATCCCTCATGAATAAAAAACATGCTTGTTCAATTTTAAGATTTATCTACCTACTCGTAGGTTGCCATTGTTTTTGTTTGAGCGTCTTCTCACACCAGTGACCAGAATCCTATTACACTACCCACTGCAAACTAAATACCATTGACTGTGCGAAATTATTTTTTCATTGCGACTCGTAGCAAATAAATACATTTGTGATACCGAGAAATTTATTCGGAAAAAAAAAATCCAAAAAGGCTATCATCATTAAAAACCAAACTAAGGATAATAAACCGTTTAGCACAAAACCCCATAGGAAGAGTAGTAGTGAGTGAAAAATAAGCGTGGAATATCTAAGCCACTCCGTCTGCTGTGTATACACACCCTGTGATTACTTGGACTCTATCACAAACGGATGTTTGAGCAGTTCATCCGCCGAAGGGCGTTCCTGAAAATCGAGGGCGAGTGTCTTGGTTAAAAAGTCCTTGGCCTCGGGGGAAATGTCGGAAGGAACGGCGGGCACGGTATTGGAACCAATCTTGAACATGGCCTGCATCTCCGTAAAGTTGGGAAACGGATGCTTGCCCGTGAGCATTTCGATCACCAAACATCCTAAACTCCAAATATCGGCCTTGCGAGTGTAGTGGGTTTTCTTGACTACCTCGGGAGCCATCCAAAAGACGGAGCCCTTGAGAGAGGATCGATTGGACATGATGGACGCCCGGTCCTCATTTTCAATTTTTTTGGAAATACCAAAATCGGATATTTTAATCCGCCCCTGATTGTCCACCAGAATATTGCCGCCTTTGATATCCCGATGGATGATCTCACACGCATGAAGGTACTGCAGTCCCTTGAGAATCTGTCGCACGAATGATCGGACCAGAGTTTCCTGCAGTGGTCCGTAATTGTCCAGCATGGCTACCACCGATCCTCCTGGCACGTACTCGAGGAAAATATTGAGGTGTTTACCGTCTGATGCGGATCCCAGATACTGCACAATATTCTCGTGCCGTAGTTCCTGCAGGATCTTGATTTCGAATTGTAAAGCGTCCAGCATCATTTTCTTACGGGCCTCGCTGGCCGAGTTCTCATGGGGAATTTCCACCTGCTTGATCGCCATGAGCGCACCACTCAGGGAATTCAGCCCGAGGTAGACGTTGCCAAACGACCCCATCCCGATCAGAGCGCCCTGTATCCACTGGAACGGTGCTTCTATGCCATCCGGGGTGGTATCGTCGCCGGCGATGAGTGGTGAAGTCGCTGATTCGTCAGTAAGAGGACCCAGTTCCGAACCAGCCTCACCTTCTCCGTCCTCCTCGACCGTGTCCGGCAGTGAGTTAGAATCGGGTGATACTGGTATAGGGGGTAAAGGTGAAGTGGGCGGTGGAGGTGAGTCCGGGTTACTGGTAATATAGGACACACGGTCCACAGGCTCGGCGGTTCGAGGGATACCCGTGGAAGTTTGAATCTCCGCCTGGGGCGGGGAAACTATCCGGGAGTGTCGCTTTGAGGTAGAGAATCGGGCCCGGTGACCCAAAGATGAGGTGTCTAGGTTGGCGCCTGGATTAGGGGAAAGGATGGAGCCGTTTTTACTACGCCGGAAGGATGGGGGCAAGACCTCTGAAGGGTTGGCTTTAGATATCAAATTTGCAAAAGCACGGCTCTTGGTCTTGTCATGGATAATTGTGGCCCGAAACATGGAGTACCGTGCTTTCTCTTCGTTGCCGGGAAAATACTGGGCCAGGTTGGACGAAATAAGCTCCGAAGGGGGCCGTTCCCCGAAAAAGTTGGCAACTTTCTTTTGCGAATGATTACTCAATTTCAATGGCCGTTCGGGATGACCCAAGACGGCGGAGGAGGCAGTGGTCGTGGTCGAAACGGCCGGTGGCGAAGCGAAACTCCCAGTAGCAGAGTCAACACCACCACCACTTGTAGCGGGACCACGGTCGGGCTGGGACTGTTCCAAGATTCGTATCGTTTCGTTGAGGTCTCGCTGACGTCGCATCTCAGTATTGTTGAAAGGTAAGTGTTTCTTGCGCAAAATCAATTTTTCCCGCTCCAACCGCTGGGTATTGGTGCACAGGGCGAATAGCTCTTCGTGGGATAGGCTTTTGGCGGACCCTTCCACTCCGGATACGCTGAACAGAGAGTACCGATCGGTATCGGTAAAAATTTGGAAGCTGTTGAGGATAATGTCCAAAATGGCTCGACCATCGGTCCCATCGGTGATGTCGACCATGCGGGTTTCGTTGGCGCTGCCCAGGACCCGCACGTGGCGACGTATAATGGGGGGTCCGCTTCCTTTGTTATTACCGACAGGGCCCGCCAGGGTAGACCCGTCCGCATCAGAGCTGGTTCCGAAAAATTCGGACAGCTGGGACCGCAGATTATCCAGGGTGTTGTCCGGTGAAGGGGCATGTTTGCCACGGGCAGTGCGCTGTTTGACTCGGCTGGCGCGTTGCGCTGAAGGTGCGGGGTCAGGAACTCCCATAATCGCCACCTGCAGATTTTCGGCCAGACGATAAATGCTTTCACTGGATTTTTCCGAGCGGGCCGAAGGGGGTGCTGTCTTACCACTGGGCACGGCATTATCTGTAGCCAAAGATGAAGCGGGTCGGTGGCGTCGTTTGGACATGAGAGGGGCGGTAGATGATAACGGAACTGAGGGTGCCCCATGGGTGGCCATAATGGGAGGGGATACGGGGGATTTGCTGCGACGGGTATCATAGGTAGCGGACACATGGTGGTGGTGCGGACCAAGCCGTGGGGAGCTGTGTAGCGACGAGGCCGAAGGTGGCGGACCAGTCAAGAGGTGATAAGATGGAGGCGCTTGGGCGGAGGAGGAACCGTCGCCTGTGTTGGGAACGGAACGAGGAGAGACAGGAGGTAGACCCCCACCCGTACCGCTACCAGAGGGTTCCGTAATCAGTGGGTTAGACCCACCTGTTAAAGAAGTGGTGGAAAAACTGTGCTGGCCGAGGAGAGATGAAGAGTAACGAGGCGACGAAACGGGGGGAGACTCTGGTACCCCCGGGCGGTCCGAGTGGGACAGTGGCAAGGACCCCGAGGAGGCGCTCGGACCAGGGGTAGTGGAACTGTCCAGAGGTAGAGCGTCCCGGCTCTGGAGACATGTGCGCAAAAGTTTTTTAATAGCCACCGACAGCTTGATACGCTCCCCAACGGTGGTGATGTTGAGTTCTCGCAGGAGCTTGTAGTCTAACTCAAAGAGGAGGTCCCCGGTAATGTTGTTGTCGATGAAGCGTTGGCCATATTTTCCAAACCGATTGTCTTGTAACCATTTGGCCACCTGCGACTCATCCCAGCGTAGTACCTCGGTCAATTGGTACCTGGGAGTCCCACAGGGAGACGTGGGCGTGGAAGCCGTATGGAGGGGATAATACTGCTTTAATGGAGATGAGGCCATTCGGGTTGGTTAATGAGAGGTGACCTCTAACCCGGTGCAGGGGGAATGTGATGGTCAGCACGGTGGAAGTGGTGAGAGTAGGGAAAAACAAGCTGGAACCACTAATACGGCGAAAGAAGTAGGTTTGGGTAAAGTTGGATGAGAGACGGGTAACAAGGTAACCGAGCGTGTAAATAACAATAATAATACTCCTCACAAAATGTACAAGCTTACAATAGGAATGAATACTGCTAATAACAAAAGGGCTGCACAGGAACCTTGGGGGTAAACAGCCCAATCCGATGATGGCCAACAGAGATGAAGTTACCACTGTGAAGGATAACAAACAGTCGTTCACAAAATGGTGGTATTCTTTCTGTGATTGTGTGGAGAGAGAGAGAGAGAGAGAAGAGTGGAATAATCCCTCTCTCCCGTTGGACGACTAATAGTGACGTTCACTCTACTCTACCCTGGGCTGAGTTTGATTGCCCATCCACACCCTATTCCAAAGTCATTCCCCATTCTGGTTGGCTTGAAGCACTAATTCTCGGAAAAGTTAATCACCTTTCCCTTCGGTTATAAAGAGGGGGGGGAGGATCCTCGCACACGTCTACGACCTTGAGCACGTGGAAAAGGTGGCCGTCAATGGAATTTGCTAATGTACTACTTGATTAAAAAAAGTAAATGTACCAACTAATGTCCTTGGACGTTGTTCCCTGCAGTTGCCACGAGCTGGGCGTGGTGTATTACTGAGCTGTGTTTATGCCTAGTATAGAGCAGGGCACTCGCACTCGCATACTACTGATAAAAAAAAAAAGAACGATAGTACCAGGATTCACCATGCATGGTTTTGCATCATGTGAATGAGGAGGTAAAAGTGGCCAAGTCAGCGTTCCATCTGGTTTTTCACTGTTACTTTTCGGTTTATGTGACAGTACGTTGCTTGTGGGCCACTGCAGGGTATACTGCGAGAGTATAGTCATATCTTAACACAATGTGAGGGCTAGTGGTAAACGATGCAAAAAGGAAAAAAAAAATCCCATGCTTTTCTCTCAGTTAAACAGTTTAAGGTCGGAGTGGGGTTAACATAAAGCTACCCTCAGTTCCAGCCCTTTCGCTATTATATTGCCTGGGCACAATTCCACTCCATGCGACTCAAATTGCCAACGACCATAAATCACTGACCATTGCCATTTGTTCGTTTCCCATCTGCAATTTTTTTTCCAACAACGATGTGAATAAGTGGCAGCAAACACCTCTTCCTTTTTCTGCCGGATAGATTTCCTGACATACGACATATGTACTCCTCTTTCATATTTTGACGTGTGTCATTTAGAAAAAAAAATAATTACTATACTTAACAATGTCCGTATTCCATACCTGCCACTCATATACCTATCGGGATTGGGTAAAAATTCCGTATATCATTAGGAAGTCAGATGATCCCTTACACGCCAGAAAATAGACGGCAAATAACCTATGTGCAGTAGTACAGCTCAACATTGACCATTGGTATACAAGGACAAAAAAATAGCTGTGGTGGACCCGAAGGCAAATCCATCCGCAACATAATAAATACCCATAAGCAAGATATTATGAAAAAAATGACAGCTTAAAGAATGAAACATCATACAATCTCTTCACCCAATCTGACGAGGCGGCGTGAGAGAACATCATTCGAATTTGACGTTGGAGAAGTTTTAACAGGACATCATCGGTTAATCACCCGAATGCGCCACTTAGTACATGACGATCATCCTGTCTAAGGGTGTATCATTCATGTGGGGTGTTTGGCATTGTTCCTGGACATGCAGGTTTCAACGTGAAAAAAAAAGGAAATTCTTTTGTGGCTATCGCGTGCGTATCTACGAATAGCGTTTCTCAGGACACTAGGGATTCTGTAAATATCACTAACCCTCACATTGGTTTATTAGGAGTTGGCACCAACGGTAATAAAAGTATGTCTATCTTCCGCTCTAAAAATTACGTTCACCTCAGAATAATGGCTACTCCTGTGGAGAGGGGTAAAAAGTTGTGGGTTACATCAATAAAATAATAAGCGATGTTTATAATTCGTTGTCCAGGCAGCGTGCCGGTTAGGTGGTTTATCGTCTCCAGGAACGGGTTTTATCGAGAACGGTCAATTCAAACATAAATTCGCATATTCGCTTCCTCGTTTGGGGAATGGTGGGGAGGAATTGGTAAATTCGATACTTTCGGGGGAAATTAATTATACATGTCAGTTATTTTCATATGGCGGTTGTTCAACGAACAGTGCGCGAATCCTGTAAAGGATCTCTATCCAACGAAGAATCCTTTTTTTTTAGACCATCCAATACCCTGCGGTATAAGCGAGACAACATTTCGTGGAAATCATAAAAACTATCGTTCACTGGGGAAAACGTTAATTATGGCAAGAAAGCTAATATTCCAGGGATTGTGGGTTAACCAAGAGCAGTCGCCTGAAAGAATAAACATTGGTCATTCGTATATCCAATGTTAGTGTTCGATTTGCCCCCACTCAGTCACCGTCAATGCTGCTTTTACTACACGCCCGTTATTCCGCAGGAGGAAAAGGGCTAAACCCGCACATTTTAGGAAGTGTGCTTCCGCTTATTTCCCTAATAGGAACGATCGTCGGATTGACCAAGACTTCTCTTTCTAAGCTGTCCTGTTATTTACGGATTGATGTGACCTTCCACTGATTAAAATTTGGAGAATTTTTTTTTATTGCAGCACTGTCCAATTTTCATGGGGGAAGGGGGACTATATCCCAACGCATTGGCGATAGCCTTACCCTTTGCCCACTAAGCCACATACAGTGGTCAGGAACCTAAAACGAAGGTCAACAGGGGAAAGTCCCGTCACAATACAGCCAACGAGCTACTAGTCCCTCATGTAGATCAACGATATATTCTTCGCTCTCATTCTCCCTTGCTGTTTCTTATTGCTTATTCGGCGACCAGGTGAGCATAATAGAAAAAGGTGATTAGCATAAATACTGCTGTGTTATACCCTGAACAATATCTATTTTTGAAATTGGATGCTTTTTTTATGTGTATGTGTTACTGACAGTGCCACATCTGCTATGATATAAATATTGGTTTTTCCACATCGGTAACGATATTTTTCCAAAGGGTGTGACCTGAGGAATGTTACTTGGGGTTTAAGCAGTTATAACAACGTTGACTTACGACTAGCTGCCTAATTAGTTAAACCCGTTCTTTCGTCCTCGTAGATACTGTTATTTTATTCATCAATTTCACTAATTTCAGTTTTCTATTTCCTATTTATCTTTGCTGTAAATGTTTAAACCGCCTGGCTATTTTTTCATGTAACTAGTCTACCAATTCCCACTCGTCTGTACCTAGATACCCATCTTTCCTGTCCTAGTTTTACCAGGTGACGAATTTTCATACGATATACAAGAGCTACTTGCAGTCATACCAAAAGGTTTTAATCGTTACTTGGATTTTTCGTGTACTAGTAGATATTGTTATAGAATCTTGCTCCCAGTTTTTCTTGTCTCATCAGTCGGTAAATTTTCCCCTTATTTTTCAAGTGAGTGATGCAGTCGATTCTCACAATTTTGGGTGGGCTTTTTCTAGTCCATAGTAGCTATGCAAGCTTACATCGCCGACAACAGGGTTACAAGTCGTGGACCAAAGCGTCACCCAATTACGTACCTGACCGTTACATGGTCGAGTTTCACGAAACGGACCCTTCCACCAATGAAACTGTGACCCCCACGTTAATGCGCCGAGACCTCAATAGTACCAACGCGACTATCCAAATTGAGTATGACTTTTCCGAGGTCATGAATATCATGTCTGTGACGGTGTCCGAAAATGATACAGATACCATTTCGGAGCTGAGCTCCGTTGCCAACCTATATCCGGTCCGGGTTATGTATTCCGCCAGTGCGCACGATGGAAAACCGTTCCCTCTACGCACGGCCCCTACTCGACGGGATGTGACCGAAACCAATACCGATAATAGTGAAGGCCAGAGGTTCGACACTAGTGCCACTAAGGTCAGTAGTGAGGGTTCATCCCGGCCCCTTAATCCTGCCCGGGAAAACTTGGTTCTCGACATGCTTGGTGTGACCAAACTACGAGAAACACTAAGTTTGACGGGCAAGGGTGTCAAAATAGGTATCGTAGACTCCGGGTTGGACTACACACATCCGGCCTTTGGTAGCTGCTTCAAGACCGCTGGTTGTCGGGTGGCCTATGGCTATGATCTAGTGGGTAACGATTACGACGGGATTGCCAACCCCGTGGCGGTTCCTGACAGGGATCCCATGGACGAGTGTAATGGCCACGGAACTCATGTGACGGGAATTTTGGCCGGCAACGACGGAGTTTATCAAGGGATAGCACCCGAAGCAACCCTTGGGATCTACCGCATTTTCGGTTGTGGTCCCACCGGTAATGTAGGGGAGGATGTTATCATGCAGGGTATGCTGGCGGCTTTTATGGATGGCATGCATATGGTTAGCCTGTCAGTTGGCGAACCAGGGGAATGGGCTCAGAGCCCCAGTGCCCGCCTGGCCGACCTGCTGACACGCCTTGGGATGCCCGTGATTGCTGCCAACGGTAATATGGGTGACGATTCATTGTTTGCCTCCTCCAACCCGAGTACTGGGACTAACGTCCTGAGCGTGAACTCCGTTAACCCTGGTCGCTACTGGGGTAATCAGCTCAGTGCCACCAGTGACGAAACTGTGACTTTGATGCGATCAATAGAATTGCCACCCCCAGTTCCCTACTTTATCTTTCACGATACCGAGTTGGTGTACCCCGTAGACAACAATGGGGGCCATAGTGGGTGCAGTGGATTTGACCCTACCACCGTCCAGGGTAAGATCGTCCTCTTGACCGCCGAGGCCGACTGTAGTGACAATGCCCGGGCTGCACAAGCCCTGGCCGCGGGAGCTGCGGGGATGATACTCCCCATGGCTAATAATCAGACTCAGCCTAGTATGGATGGCATTACTTACCCCCATAACTTACGCATGGCATCGATTACCAAAAGTGATGGCGACTACCTCGTGAAGAAACTGGAAGCCGGCCAAACCGTGACCATCAGTAGTGACGCCGATTATTATACTTGGGATAGCGTTCAGCCCAAACAGGTGTCAGCTTTTTCGTCGTACGGTCCCGACCCAGAACTGCACATTAAAGGGGAAATCACCGCTCCCGGCCAGTTTATCTACTCCACCGTCCCGCTCTGGGCAGGACAGTACTCTTGGGCTTCGGGTACCTCCCAGGCTACTCCACAGGTGTCGGGTGCCGTAGCGTTGCTTCGTCAACTCAATGGTAAACTAGGTCTTTCTTATAAAACTCGGTTTTTGCAGACCGCCAAACCTTATTGCTTCAATGCCAGCATTTGCGACTCAGTACTCCGTCAAGGTTCCGGTCTCATGAACGTATACGCCGCTCTTACCACCCCCTTAGTAGCTAGCCAGTCCACGCTCGAATTGTTGGATACCAACAAAGGAAAATTCACCAACCGTGTGGCCACTCGTTCGTTCACCATCCAGAATATAGGAAAAACTTCCATTACCTTGTCCGCCAAACATATCGGATCCTACTCTTTCTCTAACCGCAACCCTGATAAAAGTCGGAACCCGGTGCCTCGTCGCAGCGGTGTAACCGCCCAAGTCAGTCTGAACCGGTCCACCCTAACCATAGCGGCAGGCAGTAAAGTGACGGTCACTGCTACCATTACTCAGCCCGATCTACCCGATGAGGAGTATTGGATTTATAGCGGGTACTTGTTTTTCAGCGCGACTGACGAAAGCGGTGTGAGCCTTACCATCCCTTACCAGGGACTCAAAGGGGACTATAGCACTATGCCCGTTCTGCGTACTGCCGGTGGTAATCTACCAATGTTGGTTAATGTCCGCAGCAGTGGAATGGGACCTCTGGCTGGCTCGGTGATTTTCGACATGGTTAATGGTAAACCGGGTATCACTTTGATTAAGGATCATCCTACCAGTTATATCCGTATATACGCTATCAACGTTGATAGTGGTAATGTATGGTACGCCTACACCAACGGCGCATTGGATTATACTGGACGCAGCTTTGAGGCTTACCTTCCCAACACGACTTTTACCTGGTCGGGTTATGGTTACAAGAGTCTTCTCAAATGGGACCTGCGCCGTGTTCCCAATGGCAGATACCAGCTGATGTTGGCCGCCTTACGTCCGTTTGGTGAAAAATCCAATTCTGATGACTATGACAGTTGGACGTCCCCCACTTTTAAGATCCAGTACAACGCCTAAGGTTACATGATACTGCCATATAGAGAATGAGGTCATGTTGAGTAAACGTGTCACCTTCACAAGGAGCAACTCGTAGAATATTATTGTTTTTTTTTTCTCCCTAACCCTTCTTATTTTCTTGTTTAATTTTGTAATGCCTTGATGATTATTATGAGCCACAGGGTTGCACACTGACATTCCTGAACCCTATGTTGATCTTATGGAACATGTCATTGTGCTGTGTTACCCTAATATATATTTTATCTCGTATTAGGATTCGTAATTATTTAAATTGATGACTTTTTTTTTAGTAATGTTAATTAATAAATAGAGACCAACCTACGATGTAACACATATTAGCTATTTTTGTTGGGAGAGTTTGATAACGAAAAAAAAATATATAAAAGAATTGGATAAATGGTCAACACATCCACCTACCATCACACTAATCCATCCTCTCCCATTGACTGATGATTAAGCTGGAAATAGGAGCAGGGTGTAGTTTTAACGAGGTTATTTCCACAAGGATGAAGTGCTTGGGTATTACATGGCAGGTAAACTCTTCACCTACTTCCAGAGTGCGGAATGATAGGTCCCAGGTTACAAGCTATACCTGACGTGAGGCAGGTGTGTGGGTTAACATTTTACAGTCAGTTATTTTTTATTTTATATCCAAAAGGAAAAAAAAATAAATAAATTTTGTTTTCTTTGTGAGACAGTCCAAGTGTATTTTATTTTTGGAGTTGACTGTTTACAGCACTTTGTGTGCTATTGTTGGTTATAACTTTTTCCACCTTTGTCATCCACACCCTTTGCTTTGTATTTGAATTTGTTCTTCGATTGCTACTCTATCTTATCCTACTACCCAGTCCTCGCTAGATTGCACAACGCCATCATAACTCAAAGGTCCAGTGTTATGGCAGTGTAGACATGGCAGGTTCAACGCCTCTCTTTTTGGGTTCATCTACCACCTTTCCCAATCTTACTATTGAACAACGGCAGTTATTGGAGTCGTTACCTCAGTTTGTTCTTCCTCCTCTACCCGGTCAAATTCATCCGTTTTATGGAGCTACTCATAATGGGGCCATCCACCTTCCCGAGTTAGGGTTACCCGGAAAAACGACGTTACCCTCTCCACCGTCGTCGGTCGCGGAAGTCCGCAATCATAGCGTGCCACCGGGTGCTGGGTCACGTACTAGTTCCCTCACCAGTGTCAGTACCTCTCAGGCTGGTTCGGAAGTATCCTTGCGCGAAATACTCGCGGCCGATTCCTCCTCGACCACCCGTCGACTGTCGCGCTTGACTCCTGCTGTACATCCGGACCAGCGGTTTGCACCTACCGTCACCAAGCTTTGCCAAGCCGCCGAAACTGGTGACTTGGATACGATACAGGCCTGTTTAACCCTCCCTACCCACCTCAAGGGCAAAACCCAAACCGAGGGCAGTCATGCGTTCGGCGATAGCCAGTCTGTCCTGGTATCAACCGATTCCACCTCGTCATCGTTGCACGTAGATTCGGCAATTCCTTCGACGGGGATGACCGCTCTGCACCACGCGGCCAAACGGGGTCAGCTCGGTGTCGTACAATGGTTGGTGGACCACGCCAAAGCCACCGTGGATTTTCCTGATCGGGAAAATGAGACCGCCCTCCTGAAAGCGGCCTACCACGGGCAGCTATCCATTGTCAAGTTTTTGCTCCAACGTGGAGCCAACGTGCAGCACACCGACAAGGACGGGTGGACTGCCTTGCATAACGCGAGCAGCAAGGGCCATCTGAAAATGGTACGTTGGCTATGCGAAAAGGCCAGTGCAATGGTCGATGTGCAAAATATCCAGGGGTATACCCCCTTGATGAACGCCGCGGCGGTGGGTCAAACACTGGTGGTCAAGTATCTGCTGTACCATATGCGGGCCAACCCCCTGATACGCAGTGGGGCCGATGAAAGCGCATACGATGTGGCCGCCGCGACGGTGCCCAGTATAGGAACGAGTTATCTTTGCGATTTACTGGCCACCGCTGAGCGTCAGTGGCAGCGTCAGTTCTTACCGTCATCAGAGACTACCCCGTCGGGAAGGAGTAGCGTTGCCCTTGATATTGCCCTTGCCTATAGTATGAGTACGCCCCCGGATGAACTGATGGTGACCCACCATACCGTGGCCATTATCGTTCTGGAAAACCAGCGGCTCCCCATTACGAGCGCCGTAGGCTCCTTCTTTCGACGTTCATTTGGCACCCCAAAATTTTCTCCCGAGGCTTTGGCAACATCGGATCCCCATATGCCTCCTTGGTGTCTGGTAGACGGAACCCCGTGTACCATGGACCGTGTTCATCTCCCATCTCGGAATTCTGAGCCAACGACAGCGCATCCATTGGTAGTGTTGACCAAAGAAGATGCAGCAGCCAGGGTCGATTCGGACTGGTACTGGTTAACGGATTGGTTTCTCGACCTTCGGCATCCCCAAGTGCACCATGAGAATGGTTGGCAGTACGCCCGCGCCTTTTCTTTACCCGATACCCATTGGATTACCGAACCCAAGGCGGTCTTATTTCCCCCTGGGTCCGGTTCCTTGCCTCCCACAGGAATCCGTCCGGACCAAACAGGCGGTGTCGTGCCTTGGCCGTTACAGGTTGCGTCCGAGTTGGCCCCTCCCACTTCAAGCAGCTGGGTACGACGACGCCGTTGGATACGGGTGATGAAGCGCAAGGTGGACATTTCCCGTCTCAATCAACCTTCCCCTAGATTACCGTCGTTGGATGCCAGTGTCCATACCCCTTCTGGCGAACAACGAAATGTGACACTTTCATCTTCTTCCTTACCTTTGGCTACTGGCGAGGAAAATGGTAATAGTATTACTACTGTTCCTTCGGTTACAGATCGCCAACACCTCCAGGCGTATACGCTGACGGGTCAGCCATCGGAGCCGGCCAATGCGACTCCTCTTACTCCAATCTCTGTGTTACCATCGTCCCCGGCATTACGGCTAGGTTCCCGGGGTAGCATCAATCTGCAGTTGGACTATGTCCAGCGCGCTCAAGCCCTAGCTGGCCCTGTTACATCAGAGGACAGAGGGGAATCATTAGACATGTCTGGGATGTACCCAATGCCCATGAGTCCCTCGCGCTTGGCCAAGGGCAAACATCCTGCCTTTTTGGCCGACCTTGAACCTCAGAATCCCCAGCTCTCCCCATTGAGAACCAGTAATCCCCCGCCTTTGCGACGAGTATTGACCAGTCCGGACTCTGCCGTGTCCCAGAGCCACCGAACCCTGCATATGCCGAGTCCACTAGAAATGGGACCCCGTCGGCCGTCCAGTCAACGACTGTCGATACGTTCTCTTCCACCCTCGACGGACGACCTAGAAGACCGTCTTCGACTTTTCCAATCTAGTATTGCCATTTTGGCCCAGGGTATCCAGTCGGACACCGAACCGGCCCGTCGGAGTGCGGCGGTTCAACTCTGGAGTGAATACACCGGTCATGCTCGTGCTATCGAACGTCGGCTAGTTCAATCCAAGCAGGAGTTGACTACCAATATTCAGGGGGCGTTAAACGATTCGTTGGTAGACCTTACGCAGTTCACACCAAATCAGCCACCGGGTTTGCTCCGTCGGCACCGTTCAGTGGTGGACCATACTACTAGGGAAACTGTCCGAGGTAAAGAGAATGTCGAGACCGGAGCCCAGTCGCCGTTGTCCTTGTCGCGGCGGTGGATGACTCGTATGCTTTCTACCCCCGCGGTGGCGATGGTAGGGTCTGAGCAAGCCTCCCCGGCCCTGGGGCTGTCTACTGCCTTGTCCCCACCTGCGATGCCAACCCGACCTTCGGATGGTCACCGTGTAAAAACTTTGCGTCATTTAATCAATCCCACGACGGTACCCAACCCTGTTCAGCGTACGGCCCACTCGATGCCAATTTCCAGTTTAACCACTGAAGGGGAGTCCCCTCTGTCCAATTCAACCTCGACACCAATACCTACCCTGACGGCCCGTCGACGCTTGTATTCCCTGGGTGCTGTCACGTTGTTGACGACGACGGCCACGTCGGTAGGATGTGACCCTTTTAAGGAATCCCGCGTAAGTCGGTTCCCTCGGCAGTGTACCGGTGCACCAGGGTTAGCGTCGCATCCGACGGTCTATTCTCTACCAAATGTAGCATCTGCTTCCTCATCCTCGGTAGCGGCTACCACATCCACATCCCGTTCTGCTAATCCACCAACACTTCAAAGTGTGGAAGATGGAGATCCTCACGCTGGTCGCGGCGAATTTGTGGCAGTGAGTACACCAACTGTGGCATCCCCATCGGAACATCAAGGGCCTTGGGTGGTTCGCTACTGCTTACCCGAAAACGCTTGGGAACCGGACGAAATTGCATCGACCTGTCGTTTGTGTAACCGACGATTTACATTGTTTTTTCGACGTCACCACTGCCGACGGTGCGGTTTGGTGGTGTGTGACCCGTGTTCCAGTAATCGTGACTGGCTGGTGGAGCCAGAGTATTGGCAACCTGTAGCTTATTTAGCTGACCATCCGACGGGGTCGGGTATACACCCTAGCGATTCCCTAGGCTTCGCACAGTTTACCCCCCTCCGGGATCCATCACTACATCCGCCAGTTCCCTTGTCCCCCGTCAATACTCAACTCAGGCTGGCATCGTCGTTGTCGCGTGAGGTCATACATTCCTCACTTTATCCTCCATCTTCATTACCTTCCCAGCTAACTCGTGAAGGAGCTATCCATTCCCCTGAGAATCACAGTGATCCGCGGATCACACCACTGACACGGACAGCAGAAGAACCGTCGCCAACAGCAGCGTCCTCGGATTCGCCCATGTATGCCACCAGGCCGTCCCGTTCTAATTCAGCTCCGCAGGTGGGGATGGGAAGTACGGCTTGCCCTTCACCACTGGCGTTTCCTCCTCACGCATACGGTATCTTCCGGACTTGTAACCGTTGCCATGACCAGCTGCAACAGTCTTTCCCTTTTGCTATCCCCACCGATGCAAGTCAACAGATGACAGTACCACTGACACCACACGGTGCCCTGGAGCCTAGGCATTATTCACCTCCTCAGGCCGCTCGGGTCAGTGGGTTAATGTCATTGCTGTCAGGGTTACCTAATCCGCTAATTCCTCCCCGCAATGGTCATCTAGACAATGATAACGTTATCGCCACTTTGTACCAGGGACAGAACCCGAGCGAATCCAGTTTGATGCAGGAGTGCCCGGTGTGCAATATACGGTTGGATACTATGAGTCCCCACAAGGAAGTGCAGGAGGAACACGTCCGCCAATGCTTAGAATCCTCCACGCATAATGTGCAGCCCGTACGACGCTACATTGCGTACCGACTTGAGGCCCCTGTTTCGTCTCCTTCCAGTCACCCAACCAGTCCTCTTGAGCAACCGGCAGATGGTAGCGACAGTGTGATTGATACCACCCTTGCTGACACTGAGGCCAATTCCCAGACCAACGTGGCTTCCTCCTTACGCCCGGATACCCTTATTGGGCAAGAGTGCCTTATTTGTTTTGAAGAATTCGAGTCCGGTCAAATAGTGGCACGTCTGAATTGCCTATGCACCTATCATCGTAGTTGCATTGACGCCTGGTTGCGTCGATCCCAAAACTGCCCAGTGCATTATACCTAGCGGGGTGGTAAATTTTATATTTTTTTGGGGTTTACGCTTCTTTCTCCCTCTTTTTACTTATTCTTTTGTTCTGATGTGATCCTATAGAAATCGTTCGGACCAAGTCTTGTTCGATATTTTTTGAAAAAAAAAGGTTTGCTGAAGTGAAGCGATTTCAATACCAATGTTAGGGTATCTGTCAGTGGCAATATCATTCTAAAGGGCATTCGGGTTACATTGTTTTTTTTTTTAACCTAAGATGAGTTGTATGTGACTGGCAATAAATATCACCAAAGGTGGCATTAGCTTAGCTTATAGCATTGTCTTGCTGCGTGACTGCGCAATCTTTCGGTTAGTAATACTAAATTTTGTTGCCCTAATTTGGGTTTCCTCTGGACCTTGGATTGATACTATTTCAAACGCGCTTGGTCATTAGTCGCAGCGGTGGCAAAATTGCTTCAATCTAGTTGTTACTTAACCCTCATTGCAACGTAAAATACTGCTTGCTATTATCCTGCTTTCCATTTTTAGTCTCATTTAGCCTGTACTCCAAAAAAAATAATCTCTATCATGCGAAGTTTCGTAGGTTATTCAGGCAGGAAGTTGTCCAATATATTGACCAAAATAATTGGTGGGATTTAGCATCACGATACTAAATATAAGCAGGTAAAGAACGGAAGGGCGATATGATCCACGTGAAACCAGTAGAAGTGAGTGATTGTTAACCCTACGGCGGCGATTCAGAGCAAAGGTGCATACCAAGTACAATTTTATCAATACTTTCTATGGGACACACATTTAGCACTGGCAGATATTTTTGGCATAGGGTTGAAAGAAGAATCACTCATACTAGTTTCAAAACCTTCTTTCTCTACTTGCTTTTATGTCCTTGGTATAATAAGAGGAGAATTGGTTTATGACTAATTCGTTACCTACTAATTAGTGAATTCATAACATATACCATAGCATGCACCTAGTTTTGTTTGAGGCAATCCGTGTCCACAATTTTCGATTGGTAACCCTAGTCATTCAATTCGCGCACGCTTTACCCCAGTTACCACCTTGGGAAGAGTACCGTATCCAACCCCAGAAAGCGATTCGTAACATTCTCTATAAGTCAGACCAAGATGAGCCATCCCCAGACCCTGGTGCGATAGTGGCATTGCTCGACCGCCTGCTCCTCCCAGTACCCAACGATTTCATTAACCAGTATGACTACCGAGGATATACCCCTTTGATACTGGCCGCTGACCTCGGTCAGTGGGTGACCGTGCGACACTTACTTATGGTTCCTGGGATATCCGTAAATGCCCAGGACCTGGAATCTGGATGGACAGCGCTCCACTGCGCTTGTTATCGGGGCCACCTGTTAGTCATTCGGGAATTGCTCAACGATGGACGCGTTAACAGTACCTTGTTAGACCACGAGCGGCGCACGGCGTTGGAGCTGCTTTCCCAAGTGCACCTTGACAAATGGTCTGGTACAATAGACCAAAGGCCTACCCATGCTGACGAGGCGCGCACTGGTCGTAGCCGACAGTCGCATTCTCATAATGATCTCTCGACTTCACCTGAAGGTACACTAGATCACCCGCGGTTGCTACCGCGAGGCCAGACGAACCTTTTTACGTGGGGATATAATCTCAACTACACCCTGGGATTTCCCGACCAGCAGGATCGAACCAGGCCCGAAAAGCTCTTTATCCCCGTTCCTCCCGCTTCTAGTCCAACGGATCCCCATGCCAGGGAACTTGTACACTCTGTGGACAGATCCAAGGGGTTCCTTTCGGTACGCAGAGACCCAACTACGGACCAAAACTTAACGACTACTCACTGGAACGTACGGCAGGTGGACATGAGTCACTTTCACAGTGCGGTGGTCACCAATGCCGAGCAGGACAATGTATACATGTGTGGGTTCGGTCGCAGTGGCCGTTTGGCCAATAGCCTAGATACTTGCCCACAGCTACGGCGTGTACAGGGCTTACGTCACCGAATTGTACAAGTCGCCCTGGGTCGGGATCACACGGTATTTTTAACAAGCAGGGGTGAGGTTCTGACTTGCGGGAGCAACCGGTACGGTCAACTGGGCCGACGGGCGACACAAATTGTGGACGACGAACCCGTGCAATTGGCCCCGGGTGCTGTTCCCTTTCCTACCCGTTCCTTTCGTGCCCAGGGTGTGGCGGCTGCGGGATGTTACACTGTGGTATACAATTCGGATAGTGTGTATACCTGTGGTGTGGATCATGGCCAGTTGGGCTATCGGGTTGACCCTCAGACTAACCCTTGGGCTTCTGACCTGGTGGAACCTCACCTATTGTCCGAACTTTCCGAGTTATCCCTGGTCACTTCCCCGAGCTCTCCCCGCCGTGGCCTTCATGCCTCATACCAGGCGACCCTTCGCCAAGTAACGTGTTTCGCTGCGGATACCCAATTTATCAAAGTGGTGGCATCGGAAAACGCCCTAGTTTGTTTACTGGCCACTAATGAGGTGCGGATTCTTGCCAATGCACGATCCCAAGCGATCCCGCTGGCTCCCGGGCCCACGCTGATCGACGGGGTACGGATAACCCATTTCCATCGCCAGTATGTTGTCCCGAAGCCAGTGGAGATCGCGACAGGGGAACAGGGCTTGGTGACCATTGTGACTAATACCGGCCATGTCCATATGGCCAATTTACCCATAGAACTGGCGGCGGATGCGCCGTTGGCTACAGCACGGGACTCGTCCGCTACTATACGGCAAGGTCCGGTTTTCACCCCGGGCCGCTCCTATGGTGCAGTGAGGGTGTGGTCGGCCCTGCGCGAAGGCTTATTCGCGCGACAAGTGGCAGTAGGTAAAGAAGGTGCGTTGATCTTAGTGACCAAGAGCCAGCGGGTTTATGTGGGAACGCTCTACCGATTGCCTGCTTCTCCTCCGTTGCGGTGTTTTTATCGCTTTTCCTTGATTCCGGATCTGTGTTATGTGACTCAAGTAGCCGCCAATGCGTTGGGTGGTTTTGCCGCCGTGCAATCCACCTGTCGTTTCGTGAGTGGTGCACACAGCGTGGAAGATATTGGTACACGCGTCCGCCGCACCACTTTATTGTCGTCCTCGGGAATGTCCGGACAGGTAAACCCATCCCTCGCCGAGCTATACCATCGGGATGTCCTCCACGCCCACCTCCGACCGGCCACAAGGACGACAGTCTCCTCTCTTGGCACGTCTACTCTCCATTCCTTTGCTCAAGACGGATTTTTCTGGCGCACATTGCTACGATCACCACAGCCCTGGGTTTTATATTCCGAGCTGAGTGATATGGTATGGGCCACTACCACGGGTGACGCTGTGGAAGTGCACACCTTACGGGTTGCCAGTGCACTCCCTTTATTCTGGCACTTGGTAGTAGCCCAACTCAAACACGTTTCTCCGCCGGACACTGCCAGTGAACCAGCAGCAATGTTTACCGTCCGAGTAGTGGACCCTTCGTCAAACGGATTCCCCATGCCACCCGAATGTCCAGCTTCCTTGACCCGCACGGTGCCTTTTATTTATGTCCTTTTTCACCACTGTCCGGTGATTGTCCTGGCGGTCATAGCCTATACTCTCTACCAGGATGCTTTCCCGGAAGGCCTTCCATCCGATTGTCACGGTATGGCCCGCAGGCTAAGGAAGGCATGGCAGGGTGACCAGACCCACGTTGACTCATCTTTATCTGCGTGTTCCTTGAAAGCCACCTTCAATCATCTCTTGGTAACAGTGCTGCAACGCGTTACCCTACTTCCTGAGGAAGACACGTTACCTCAATCACTGGAGATCCTATTGCAACAAGGGCAATGGGATATACAAAAAGATACCTGTGGATATTTCGATGTGGTGGTTCGGCTGCAAGATGCCCTGGTTCCCTGCCACCGGTGGCTCCTGGCTACTGGGAGTGCCTTTTTTGCCACGTTGTTAAGCCCCGTGTCCCCTTGGGCTCATACTTCCCGTATATCCCCGGTGGCCCATTACCCGCACAGTGTTAATTTGACCCATGTACGGTGGAAAACCTTTTTTCCGGTCTTGGTGGCACTCTACCGGGGTGCCCAAGAGGATTGCTTTTGTGCTTTTCCCTTTGAGGATACCGAACAGTACCAGAACTACGTATTAGCAGTAATGTCCCTGGCCGACGAGCTCGATGTGCCCCATTTATTTCAACAGTGCGAGAACGTTCTTGTTGGCTTGATCAACGTACGTACGGTAATCCGCTTTCTCGACTACACACAACGCGTTATGGCACCTACACTAGTACGGTGTTGTGAACAATTTCTCCGACAGCATTTATTGATATTCGTGGAACGTAGGACACTCGATCAAGTCCCATCGACCGTACTATATCACCTTACCCCTCGCTACCTTACGCTTCCTTTGGGGGTTGAAAAGGTAATGCATTCCAATAAGCAGTATCCGGGACCATATCAGGTGGACTCTCCGGATTCCCCTAGTTGCACGATAGGGGCGTGGGCACCCACAGGGCAAGAATGGGGTGAAATCGTTCGATTTGTGTATCGACAAGATCTCATGGGAACTTCTACTCTAAAATCACCCTTTCGCGTACTTACCCCTGGCAAATCTTCCCCAGGTCGGCAACCTTTGCATGTGAAAAAAATCACCCCGGGTTCCCCATCCAACCAGGGCGTATTCTCCATGGACGACGACGTGAATTCGAGTCCAGGAATTATACGTTCTCCCAAACCACGGCGGTGGCTTACATTCAAAACCGGTGGTCCTAGGTCACCCAATGAAGGTCAAAATCCAGTGAGTTGGCAATCAGCACCGACTGCCAAGGTTTCCCTGCATACCATTGTGGCCGAACAACAACGAAACAATGAAGATCTGCCCCGCCCGCGTCAAAGTAAACCCACTCCTACCGGTCCCGGTAATCGTATTCTCACATTTTCGCCTCCCCGTTCTACCCCTTTGGAACCGTTGGTCCCACAGCCTCACCTATCTTCCCAACGCCAACGTCGTCGGCAACGACAGCAACAGACTCACTCACGCCGGGCTAGTGGGGAATCCCTCAAATCTATATGGCCTCGAACTGCACAACCCGAAGTGAGTGAATCGGGTAGTTTGTCTATTGTACCCAGTATCTTACGTACTCGCAAAGAGGAATCACCCCGACTTCAGTCAGATTCGAGTAAAACGCCCCCAGGTTTACCAGCAGTGTCGTCACTGACAATCATCCAGGAGGAACAGGCCGCCGAAAATCAGAGAGTGGAAGAGAAGGTACAGCGAGTAGTCCAAAAGGGCCTATCGAGTATTCAAAGGGAAGAACGGGCAAGGTTTGAAATCGGACAATATTATATATTGCACGGCAATGCGGGAGCTGGGGAATGGTTCATCCTGCAATAGTCTCAGTTCGGGTTTTGGTAGTCGTCTACCACCTGTGGCAATATGGGGAACCTCCTCACACCAACCTCTGTAGTAGGATCAAGGTACAGCTTTAAACATTTGATATTAAAGATGATTTTTTTTGGTTCTTGTCTCTTAATTATACAGCTATTGAGATGAATAATAGAAAATAAATGAGCATGAGGGTAATCCGTGCACATTGTCATTAGGGTTATGCTACATACAGAAATTAATTTTTTTTTTAAAAAACTCATCCACAAGAGGGATATTCCACCGGCCATTCATTCTCACTGTGTCATAAAGGTGTTGAAAACAAGCAAGTGACGGGGAATACTGGAGTTTGTGGACAAAATTTAAGAACCAGCACGGGGACTGGCTACCGTATCCTGGGAAGTCGCACCCTTGTCATCGCTGGTCTTGGCTCGACCCATCAAGATCCGACGGTCGGGCACCACTTGAAAATTGACAGCGGTCAGGCAGTGTTTTTCTGAAGGTAAACGTACACCATATTTTTCAGGCAAGAGTGGTAGAGGGGTACGGTTGCGCTCCTCGGACAATTCCATCAGAAACTCTTTAGGTGGGGGCGTCGTAAAGGAATGGTTCACTCGGCCTTGGATGGCCAACCGTACATCTTCCACGTCTAAATCTGGCTTACCGGCGTGTTCGGAATAAGTTAGGGCGTCCTGGAACACCTCGACGGTGTAACGATGAGCAAAATCTAGTAGTTGGTGTACCACTTGGGGTGCGCAGTCCTCGATGCCCTGGGATTGTAAAATAAGTGACATGATCTTGGCCTCCTTAGGCAGCTCTTCCGGTGCATTGGACTGACCAGTCATCGTTTGTGTTTTTTTTAGTGCGAGTTCAAGAATATAAATGAAGGGACTAACGGAATGCACCTGAATAAAAGGGAAAAGAAGCGAAGAGGAAAAAAAAAAATGAATGGTCAAAAAAAAATATGATTTAATGTTCCAAAGCGATCTGTTATGAAAAAAAAAGAAAAAGAAAGGCAAGGGTCGACGGAGTCGTATGGCAATAATAAAAATTAGACCAGATTGTACTTTCTTTTTCACCACTCACTTTGCGATCGTGATTTATCGTTCAATAACTGCGAGTTCACCTCACTCACTTGTCTTATCACAGATATGTACCCACCATTTCCAACATGTCCTTGACGTTGTCGGCCAAGGCGTTGCCCAAGGACAGCTCTCGCCTTCGTCATGTATTCCCTTGGACCCAAGGGGTGGATGTCGCCTATGTTGACTCGACACTATTAACAACCCTAGGTACGTTTCCCGGTGACTGTCGTTATTACGGCTGGCTACGACCAACCCAAACCGATACGAGCGGCGGAGTTTTGGTAGAGTTGTGGTCACCTGTGATGTTCGCTGCCGAATCCCACCGTCCATGCCTGGACTCCCCTGCACGAATCACCAAAAATTCTGTGGTGACCACCCCGGCTAAACCCTCCTCAACTCCCGCGGCTAGTCCCGGTTGGAAATACGACGTTGGTGATATTCTCAACCTAGAGGCTGGGGATACGACAGTGATTTATCTGACCAGGGGTCACTTTACCCATTTGTTTCCGAATGCAGATCAGGTGTCTCCCGCGGTAGAGATATCCCTGGTAGCACGGACACGAGTACCTTGTGCTAGGACACTTCACCTTGAAGGTAGTCTGGCGGATATTCAATTGAGCGGGTGCCCAATGCAGGCCCCGAATTGGCTACAAAATCGACTGGTCCGCGTGGGTATTACGCTGGAGTACCCACTTACCGCCCATCGTACTTTGCGTTTTCGAGTCGTGGGCGTAGAAGCCACGGTTGACGACAGTACTTGGTTCCCTGACCAATTGGCTAGGGTGCACCCGCCTTGGGTTCGCCTTGTGGATACCACCAATCTACGTGTTAGCCCCGTGGCTTCCGCTACACCCTACACCGATACAGATCTGATACCACGTAGTATGAACCCAGAATATGGCCATTTGGTCGGGTCCTGGGGGTCGGCCAGTGCCCGTCTGGCCCAGTTATTGACCCTGGCAGAGAGGCACGTAAACCGGGCCCAGCTACCCTCCAGTATTCTACTATACGGACCTACGGGGGTTGGGAAAACTACTCTAATCCGTGAGTTGGTGGGGTGGCATCCGCTACTTCGGATAAGTTGGTGTGATATAGGTGAGTTGGCCGAACATTTCCCGGGCAACGTAGTACGAGGTTTACGATGCCAGTTCCAGCCGCGCCACGCCAAGGACTTTGGTCCTTTTGTGCTATGCCTTGAGCATTTAGACACCATGTTCCCTCCGCAGGGATCGGACCCTCATTTGCTCATCACATTAATCCAGGAACTAACCGCGCGAACGGACTCCTCCTTAGATTCACGTGTTCATCCCAGTCTGGTTATCGCCACTGCTCAATCCCCGCAGCAGGTCCATCCCGGGGTTCGCAATGCATTTACGGACGTGGTTGAGTTGACTGTACCCACTGGGCCGGAACGACAACACCTGTTTCATTATTGGTTACGGAATAAAGAGGGCCCTTGGCCCCAGGACGCGTCACAGGATGACATAGTACACCCGTTAGTTGCACACACCCACGGCTTTCTTGCGGCGGATATGTACAGCTTGGTTCAGCAGTCGTGTTCCAACTTGGTCAGGGTGCAGGGTATGACGCTTACTGAGTGGCAAACCCTAGTCGCACAACAAGCCCGCTACATTCGATCGTCGGTATTAGTGTCACCGGGGGTGGAGTCCTTTGTACCTGAAAATCTTGGGGAAAGTGACCAAAAGTTAAGCTGGCAAGATGTAGGGGGTTTATCCAAATCCAAACAATTATTGCAGGAAGCGATTCAATGGTTAAGGGAATACAACACTGCCTATCGACGGTTAGGCATTACCCCTCGTCGGGGTATTCTACTCCACGGACCCCCTGGTACTGGTAAAACCCTGTTGGCCCGAGTAGTGGCCAGTGAATCCGGGGCACATTTTCTACCCGTTCGTATTCCTCAGTTAGTCCGAGGCGAGGTAAGTAGAGAATGGTTTTAAACATGATAAGACCTTGTATTAGTGGTGTGGTAGCGTCTAGTGAGGGTTAATGGGGAAATGCTACCTTCAAGTCGTCCATCCAACCCAAAAATGTCGTTATCCTTGATATTTAAGCGGGAAGGGGGGGAGGGTTGTCAAGAAAAGTGTGAATGAACCCAGTAGGGATCACCAGGGTATTGTGATGACGAATACTGACACCTATTATTTTTGGTCGTTGCTATTTATATGATAAATATTGGTGCCGACTGTTCCTCTTTTGCCGGGCCAGGTGGGGGAATCAGAAAAGGCCGTGGCAAAACTCTTTCGAGTTGCCAGTCAAGTCAGTCCTTGTGTGGTATTTATCGATGAACTCGAGGCATTGTTCGGCACCAAGCAAGAGAGCGGGCGGTGGGGCAAAGGGGTGATATCCCAACTGTTGTTGGAAATGGATCGCCTACAGGGCACCGATCACTCGGTGGTGATCTTGGCCGCCACCAACCATCTCGACCGAGTGGACACCAGTATTTTACGTGCCGGGCGTTTAGATACGTTGGTATACGTTCCTCCCCCCGATGAAGCTGAACGTGCCGCAATTTTGGAGCTACACTGCCGTCACAAGCCGGTGAGTTCCACGGTGAATTGGTCAAGGTTAGCCGCTCAGACAACAGGATGGACGGGTGCCGATTTGCGTGGCCTGGTCAATTCGGCTGGGTTGGTAGCGCTGGGGCGCCTTCAACCAGTGGGCCAAGATACCAAGGTAAGTTGTCAATACAATGAATTTTATAAAAAGGGAATGACCCACGCCATCCTGTGCTGTTTCCCACTACCCGTCATACCGGGTTTTGCATTCTTGACATAGGTTATTAGTTTTATTCGACATGTCATCCCTTTTTTTTGGTAGTGAAAGCGATAAAATATAAAGAAAAGGGATAACGTCAGGCCATTCATTGCAGACCACGCGTCATATCCAGAACTTTGCCGATTTTGACACTCAGTGGAATTTATTACAGTGTGGCCCTGTAGGGTTACACAAACGGAGCCAACGGGAAGTGGTGCCACGCATACTAATAACCCAATTGTTGGCCATGATGCTTTATTATCTGTTGATATTTGTCGGATAAAAATATGTTTTTATTACCCTGCATGGACATTGGGAACACCATCACTATCCGTTGGTATCCACAGTTGAACTCCGCATGGGAAATTACACCCGATGACTTCGCTGTGGCGTTGACAGCTTTCGCGACGCGGCTTGGGTCGGCTGGTTCCGCTAGATCCCGGTAGATATCTATTTTATTACTTTCCCATTGCCTCACTTTTTTGTTTTCCTTAAAATCTGCTAGTCATGCCATCTTTTAATGATTGATCGGGGAGAGGGGGTGCTCGTACGTTCAACATTTGGAAGGGAGAAGCCGAAGAAATAAAAAAGCGTACCAAAGGATGGCGTCTCTACCGTCACTGTCAATGTATCAAAGTACGCTAGAATGATAAATTGTGACCATATGTTGCTTAGGCTCATCGCTGAGGCTTATTATCTTTCTTGCGACTTTGCAAAGAATATTGTAAATGGCCTTATCCGTGGTTACCCGCCAACTCTGCGTGTTTGTTGATGTGAATTTTAGTAAACACGAAAACATTACTAATTATAGCGCGCATAAGATAATTCGATATGTTCGGAGAACTGACTAGGCTTATGACCATAGTCGCGAATGCCGCCATTTCGGTAATAAAACTTTGAACCAATCCAATCCAAGTGGGGGGTCCGTCATAGTCTCTAAGTTTTCTCACAGTGTATAATCATAAACTTAACTAATCAATGCCAAAAAAAAAGACGATGTCAAGATTGATGTGCGTTTCCCTAGTCTTGACAGCGGGTGCTAGGCGTGAAAAGGAGAGTGAGTCAGTCCATGAGAAATTCTTACATGTTTTGGGATATTAACTTTGAACTTTTATTAGTTTACAACAGCAAAATACGATCAAATAAAAGAAAGGCTGAAAGTGATGTGCTGGTAGTTTTTGCAATATAATCTACATGGCCTATCGAGAACCGTATGGCTCTGTGATACCATAATTTATAACCTAATAAATTGTCAGTTTTAATCCATAGTTTTCGTGAACAGTGAGAAACGAGAAAACAAAAATTGAATAGCAACGCTACTAATATCAAGACTTGAGAGAGAGGGTGAAGGGGGGGGGATCTACTATTGGGCTGATTCTTGGGAATAGGCCTTTGCTTCCGCAGCGGCGTTACACAGTGAACCCTACCTTTTTGCCTTCCGATAGCGTGTAAGCGCCTAAACTCGTGTTGATCTTTGCAGAGTAAATATCGGGTATACCAAGTAATATAGGCACCAATACTAGTGAAACCATCACGACGGAAACTCCAGGAGCCATTAATAATGTGGGTGCCATCTAAAACCGGACCAGGTTCCAGTATAAATACCCAACACTCTCCCGTTGACCTGAAAGACATTAGACAGGGGTTTTACTTTGATTATTTTTTTTTTGTATATCTCGCACCTCTACCCCATTCTTGGGTTTACCCGTTTTACCCTGGTTTGCTACTGTTAGTCGAGAGAGGGTAGTTCTCCATTCATCACTGGACCTATTCCTACTCCTAGGTAAAGTCACCCTCTTGCAATCCTTTGGTCTGCTCTCCTTGATATTTCACATATTTCGTCTCCGTTATACCCTTTCCTTTCTCCACAGGAGTGATCTGGCCTTTTAGCGGACTTACCTTAATCACGCTCACTTGTTCCCGGCCATCGTACCCGAATTTCTTCGCAGAGAGCGGTTCCGTGTGGTTTGATAAGGCTTTCTACTAGTATCACAAGACATGAACGCTCCTCAAAAGGAAGGGTGGCAGCGCCCTGCCCCTTTGTCCATCCCTAACCCGCCGGATAAAACAGTGACCAAACCCCGGAAGGGATCCGTAATGCCAGATACCGAGTACTTGTCCATTGATATGACCCATCCCACGGTGGGTCCCGTAGTCCCACCTAATTCCTCAGCCGCTGGGGACGAAACTATTGCGGATTTGCGAAACCGGAACCCTACTCGTCGCCTGAGTTTCACGATACCCAAAGCGAACCTCTTACACTCCCTCTTATTCCAAGAATCGGGTAAATGGCGGACTGCTCGTTACTACTACCGAGAATACCTAGCGGAACTGGTGGGTACCTACGTGCTAGTGCTCCTGGGTCTAGGGGTAGTTATATGCGTCAACCTGAACCCCGAGACGGAGGGCCAGAAGTGGACCCTTGTATGTTTGGGTTGGTCATTGGCGATCATGATATCCCTGTTTGTAGCCCAGGGGATATCCGGGGGTCATTTAAACCCAGCAGTCACCATCGCCTTTGCGACTTGGCGTCAGTTCCCGTGGCGTAAAGTGCCCGGCTATGTCCTGATGCAACTGCTGGGGGCCTTTTTGGCCGCGGGTACTTTACACCTGCTATTTTTACAGTCGCTCAACGAGTTCTCGGGGGATCGGCGGGATGTGCTCGGGCCACATGCCACCGCAGGGTTCTTTGTAACTTTTCCCACTCCTGCTATAAACCACGCTACCGCCTTCCTCTCGGAAGGACTAGCCACCGCCATGCTGATCATGGCCATTTTTGGCATTACCGATCGACACAACGTACCCCCTATCGGATGGGGTCCTTTGGCCCTGGGTCTGGCCGTAGGGTCCATGCTGATGTCGTTGAGCTTCCAGACCGGTGGAGCGTTGAACCCGGCCCGCGACTTGGGCCCGCGACTGTACCTTCTGGCGGTGGGTTACACGTCCGAAGTGTTCCGTGCCAACAATCACTATTTTTATGTTCCCATTGTAGCCCCTATTGTAGGAGCGCTGGTGGGTGGCTTCGCGTATGATCTCTTGATTATTTCCTCACTTCACAAGGATATTTAACGGGTATCCTTTACCTCCTAATATCTGATTCTCTATTCTTCTACTGCGTTGTTTTTAATTTTTTTTCTACTTACTTTACGCCCTTATTCTTGGTAAGAAATAACGTCTAAAATCTTTATTTTTTTTTCTTGTCCATGTTTGATAATACATAAAACCCTAGAAACATCAAGATGGGTGGAAGGTGACTAACCATCCCCCATTTTAATTAATTAATTTTTCATCTTTTAAGTGCCATCTGGGTAGAATATGAATGATTGTGGTTATGAAATTATGAACAAAGTATATAGGCGATCTTTTTTTTTCTCGTCTATATAACGATTTGGAGCAAAGGTGTGACAACTACATATTTAACCAGTAGGATTTCGTGAGACCCACGCAATGCTGGTGGATTTTTCGTTATATAGTCGAAAAAAAATTACCCATATATATTGTAGGCGATCAATATCCAAACGGCAATATCCTATAGGCCCACTATTTTATTGAGATGACGAATATATTTTTACTGGTTGCCCTATCTACCCCCGTTTCACCCCTTTTCAGGGCCGAAAAATAACGCTTGCCACTATTCGGCCCACGGTATACAACTATTACTGATTCTCCTATTTTTTATTTTGTTTTTCATTTCTCAGATGTTTATTTTTCATATTTTCTCATTGCTTCTTTTATGTTCAATCAGCTATCCAGTGTTCGTTTAAACAAATATATACGTGTTCCTCCTTCTTTTGCCAGCTATGGTTCAGACCATGTCCCCCCTCAACGGTGCAACAGCTACCGTGGAAGGAACCGACCAAGGATGGATACCGTTATCTACGGTTAGAACTGACAGCGAAGGCGTACACTCTTCCCAAGCTGACATATCAGGTTCCGACACTCGTGATGCGAACCGTCTTACTTTGAGCCAAAAACGTACACTCTTGGTCACCGAGGCCTATCGTCAGGGTATTGACATCGACCAGGACTCACAGAACCGCCAGTTTTTGTTACGCATGACCGGTTGCACTGTAGACCAATTGGCTTCCATTTACAGGGAAGTGCGACAATCATTAGAGACCAGTGGCAGCACCAAAGTGTACTCTTCATTGGGCACGGTTTTTCCTGCTAACGCACACGAAGAAGTGGTATTGGCAGGAACTGTGCAAGTAAACTCGATCCTGCCCGAGCTTTTTGACCCAGTACCCGAAATCACTGCTCGCAGTGCCGACAAGAAACCATGGGATGTCGTATTTGCGAAGGTGCCCGTTGACCCCGACGCCGCCCAGCGAGAAAATGCCGCGTGGTGGCGGGAGGTTTCCAAGAAGTACGTCGGACGTACAAAGCACCAGCAAACATGTTACGAAATATTAGCCCCCGCGCCCATTTTCCCGGTGTGGTTTAAACCAGGTAAAGGGTACAAACTAGTGCGGCAAAACGTGACCTGCCTCAGAAGTGATTATTCCGTCTTTCCACAATGTCGCACCTGTACTTGTCGAAAAGGAGACGAATGTCGGTTCCTAGGTGTAAGGTTGATGAAACGGTATTCTGACGGTTTCCTGGAATACGGGCCCAGCTTTGCGTCTGACGACAAGGTAAACATGACCCCCTACCAGGCTTACTGTCTGGTACAACGGGACCCACCGGAAGCCCCACACCCCAACGAATGGTACGTCTTGCGCACTATTAACGACAGTCTGCTCCAGATGATGGAATTCGAGTATGCGTTTGTCACTGACCCTGTCCATCCCAGCGTATTACGTAATATGGTGGGTTCCCGTCAGTTATGCGATCGTTGCTTAACGTCTGTTTTTAACGGGTTCTGGATGTGCTCCATCAACGGATGCGAGTTCTGTCAGGATTGTTACGACGAGTGGCAGTCAAATTATTCAGAGAGTAATAATATTATACCCGAGAAGGTACGTGCGTCGGTCAGCACAAATATAAACTATTGTCGCAGAGTATTTGGTGAACGGAGTTGCTACTACCACATTCCGCAGCAATTCATTCGTGTTCGCAGACTGGAAACGGAGGAATTGGCGCAAGCCTGCGCAGATGCTCGTTCGTACCAAGCCCAGTTTGCGTTATTGCCGGATCTGCCCACCCAGCTTCCGTGGCCTCTTTTGGAAAATATAGAAGCCTACGTCTACGAACGTCCATTGGTACGGGTTACCGCGGAGCAGGTAACCCTCGCAGATTTCCAAACCCTCTGGCGACAAGGTGAGGTGCTAGTGGTGGAAAATTTGTTCTCCCGACTCAAGTTGGACTGGTCCCCCAATTACTGGGGTGAATCCCATGGGGACGAAAAGGTCACGGTGCTGGACTGTGTGTCTGGTCTCCCTTATCCTGAACAGGTAGAATTGGCCGACTTTTTCCGAGAATTTGACGGGTTGGACGATGATCTATGGGCGACAACCACCTCTTCCCTGCCGGAGGAGGAAGAAGAAGAAGAAACCGTAAACACCATTATGGATACATCAACTTTTCCTGCTTCCCTACCTCACACTGGTACCATCGGGGAGCAACCTACTACATCTGAGCCTTCTTCCTCACCCACCATGACCCTTATGGCCCAATGGCTACGCTCTCCCGAACGACCCATTCTCAAACTTAAAGATTGGCCACCCGAGGCTGATTTCAAGGATAAGTTTCCCAGCCACTTTGATGATTTTATGCAGGCCCTGCCTGTTCCTGAATACACCCAGCGGGATGGACAATGTAATCTGGCGAGTCGTTTGCCTCAGTGTTTTATTCCGCCGGAGTTGGGGCCTAAGATGTATATTGCGTACGGTTCCAACGATGGTAAAGGAGGGCGAGGTACCACCAATTTGCACTTGGACATGGCTGACGCCATCAATCTTATGGTATACGCATCGTCATCCCCCAACGCTTGTAGGAAAGAACCACCCCAACGGGCCGCAGCGGTGTGGGATATTTATCACTATGACGATTTACCCAAAATACGCCGTTTCCTTCGGCAACGCATGGAAAAGGAAAACATCAAGTGCGACGACCCCATCCATGACCAGTCCATCTACCTGGACTCCACTCTTCGAGCCTCCCTCTTCGCCTCGGAAGGCGTACGTGGATGGCGAATTTACCAAAACGTAGGGGAGGCCGTGTTTGTCCCGGCGGGTTGCGCTCATCAGGTCTGTAATTATACCAGTTGTATCAAAGTGGCCATGGATTTCGTAAGTCCGGAGAACGTCAGCCGTTGTCACCAATTGACCACCGAATTTCGTCTACTTCAACGGCAACATCAACGCAAACAAGACCTTTTGCAGCTCAAGAGTATTCTCTATTATGCCTGGCGAGACGCCCAAGCCGTAGTTGATAATAAATTGCCCGATTGGTGCTTTGGGCCCAGGCCCGCCAATGGTCGGAAACCCCGCACAGGCATATCATCCCAGAAGCAGAATATACCACCCGCTAAGGGTACCCGTACCTCTGGAGACTCTATAGGGAATGATACGAGCGTCCCTCCTAAGAAGAAACGTAAGGGAAGGAAGCCAAAGGTTAACGAGGCATCACCCACGGACTCGCCTGCTTCCAATGCTCGTTCACTTGTACCTGATGAAGAAACACCGAGCCCAGTGGAGTTTATGGACAACTCAGCCACCGAAAAAATAACGGACGTGTGATGGGGGGTTTTTTTTTACCGTTCTCTTTTGTCTTTCCTTTACATGTGTCCAGGTCTTTTACTTTGCACCACAGGGATAACTTGAAGAGAAGTTTGGGAATGTTGTATGTGTTGGTACAGGACGCCGGGCGTTACACTTGATTTTTTTTTCATTACTAAGCCATAGACAGTAATAGTGGAAGTTAATTTTGTATTTCGTAATTTCTTTTTCTAAAAGTTTTCCGTTTCATCGTGATTAATAAAGTGGCTAGTTTTTCTGTACGTAAGGGATGCTATATGGTACTAAATTCGTCCTTTTATCCTACACGATCATGATATTGAGTAGCGGTTTTCATCACGTGGGTGTTGCTCAGCCATCAACCAGATAATTAAATTACCCAGCCCTACTACTCTTCCCATCCCCAAGGTGAGGTGGTTGGTTACTCTATAATTGCTCACCCAGCTTCTCCAGCTGTAGTATATCTTCGTTACTGGAGTTACCGTGGTTCCAAAAATATAAATCACTCGGTTCCTGATTTAAGTGGCGGTTTTAGATGTGTTTTTTTTTATTAATAGCTACAACGATACTTTGTTCCATGGTGTGATAAACTTACACATATGCAAATGTACCAAACGAGTTATAATACCTGTATATATTCCGTCATTTATGGTTTATTTTCCGCTCTACGCCCGTGCAACAGTTTGGCATCCACCGGCAACAGGCGGAGCAGATGCATTACCCCCGCGGTTGAACGAGCAATCCACTAGCCCGGACTTTTCCGAGGCTCAGCGTTTGCTGCGACATTTACTACTCAATGTTCAACCCACCGCCATGGTGACTTCCCCCATGAGTGGTGCTGTATCTTCTGGTGGAGAACGGTCCTTTTCGTTAGTGTTAGGTTTGCACAATGGGCACCTCCTCCAGTGGACAATTGTTACCGATACCACCGGGAGCATTTGGTCTGGGATTCGACTCCGGCGCATTATTCAGGCCCACTCGGAGCCTGTCCGACTCCTCCAAGTGCTGCATTTCCCCACCGACCAACCGGGTCCTCGAGAGTGGACCGTCTTGAGTATTTCCCACGCGGGCCACGCCCGACTCTCCTCCCTGACAGACGGTCAGTCCCTTCGCTATACTCCAAGCTTGTTTCCCTTTGGAACTCCTACTACTTTGGCAACGGTGTCCGACACCGTTTACTTGGAACACCCCAGTGTGGGCTTTGTGGGAGGGCACTCTCCCTTGGTGGTAGTAGTAGACCTGTGGACCTTGGAGCGTGTTTGTACCTGGCGCACCCGGTGTGACCCCAACTGGGTTACCGCTCTGGGGTGCGGTTCGTTGCCCAGTCCGAGCCATCCTTTGGTGGACGTATTTTGCTGTACAGCGGGTGGTACGCTAGAGTGGTGGCAAGTTAACCTGTCCCTTTTGTTGGGTAAATCAAGGGACCCCACTTCTTCCCACTTGTGGACACAGGTTCTATCGGGGGACAGTAAACCCTTCTTTCCAGACGCCAGTACGTCTTTCCCCTTACTGGAAACAACGGCCTTTTCCCGTAAAACCCGTGGACGCAAAACCCTCGGGGATCGGATCATACGAATTCGGGCGGGTCCACACGCTGCGGACGGGGTGATGTTGGTAACTGTGGCTCGAAAGCAAACAACCCTGTGGCATTTCTATAGCAGCGGGACACTCACCGAGGTTGCCCGTTGGACCATTCCCCCGGCAGATCTGGGGGTGTTCCAGGACGCAATCGTAACGCCCAACTTGCACCGGGTGATCCTCTGGGACCAGTTGGGTAATTTACAAACCTACCAGTGGACCGATGCAGCATCCCCGCTATCTATTACTCACCGCACAGGGGGCCAGGATTCGGCAAATTCCCTTGGTCGTTCCGTGTGGACGACTCCATTGTACGCTTCCCATCACCTTGACCATGGTACCCCTTGGCTGGTAATGTGGGCCAATTATCCACACTCCCCGCCAACGCTACGGGGTTATGACCTAACTGTTTTGCCGGACGCACCTTTACCTGGTCAACTTCCTTGGAATAGTAGTAATGGACCGTGTCCATCGTTGGTCATACCGCAGACGTTACACTCGTCAGGGCCAGGTACTAACGACAGTAGGGATGATCTTTCTCCACAACTCCAACCTCCCGGAAAATCCTTGGCCCTACCCGAGGTCTCGACTACTCATAGTATGAGTGAGTCCTTTGATCCACGCGGACGATTACGCAAGGCTAATTCTCCGTGTAACCTGGGCCTATTGTCTCTTCCGGGACTGTCTTCTACCGTGTCCGCTCCCCACTCGGCCTCACTGGACCTTTTGAAGGTCAAGGGTGAGATTGGAGCGTCACGTCCGCTTGGTAAATCCGTCGGGCTACGAGTATCCTTGACGGGCCGTCCGGATCACCCTACACCTAATGGTACCGATACCAGCGTTACCCATACATTACGTGAACTCTTGGGGGATTATCGATCCGAGGATTCCCAGCCACTGGAGGTTAACCGCGTCAGTAATACCAGGGACCGGACACCCATTTCCAAAACCACCGTGTCTGCTTCTTTTGACCGCACCCTGGCCACGGGTGCCGTGGTTCATTCCCGGATGGGCCAGTCCAATCCAGGGATCACAACGCTCATGCAGTCAGCTCTTTCGGTGTCGTCTTCGCCGGTGCTACAAGTGCATCGTGATACACTTACTGACAATATTCCTGAACTCGCTCAGCGGTTATTACAGACAGGGCAAACCGGACGACGGTCCTCCGCTGATAGTTACCGCTCACCAATTTTACGGGAGACGCCTTCCCCCGTTTACTCACCCTCACACAGCGATAATGGTTCCCAAGCTGCCTACCGCGCCGGCTATACTCCGCCGTGTTTCACCGCTCCCATCCAGATTTGGTCATTGCCCTCGGGTCTCCGGAACCGCCAGGCACAGATGTTGGTGGGTGATCGTTGGCCCCCGTCTAATCCTATATCCTCAAAGGTTCTCGACATTGATTCTATCACCCCGTCAGCTGTGATCGCCAGTGACTCCGGTTATGTCTTGGCCGGTCTCACTAGCGGGGATGTCTTGGCTCAGCCCCTGCTGGACTATTTACAAGCCCGTTCCTCGACGGGGGAAAAACCAGTGACCCAACAACCGGATGAGATTCGGGCCATCCTATTTAACGGCCATCCATCTTCCCCTGTCCCTTTGTCTCCATGGATTCCCCTCACTTGCCTCACCTTGTGGCGCCCATCCATTTCTCCACCTTTGACCGATACTCCTACGCGGGCACTGGTTTCTCCCTACCTAATCGCGGGAGATCAAAAGGGTCGCCTTCGAATATGGCGGGTTCCCAGTCTAACATGGGCCGCTGCGGGGCAAACCTTTCCAACGACATGTATTATGCAGGGCGGACGAGAATACCCTGTACCGGCTGTACCCCTCGCGGTGGAACTCTGCATTACCACTACCGCTATCCGCTATATTTCTCCTTTGGGGCCAGAAATACTTCGGGAAACCGTACCCACGTCGCTTTCCCTACGATCCGCTTTCCAAAGGTTTCTCACTACGCTGTGGGGTCTAGCATTGACTCATGCTGATTCGAATACGCGGGAACCATATCACCAATTATCCGGTGCAAGGCGCAATTTTAACCATACAGGGCACTGGGATCCCAGTAAACATGCGCATTTTTTCAAACGTAAAAGGTGGCCCACAATCGTCGGGAATGGTCACCAACGAGACTGCAAAGGATCGTCAGCAACTAGGCAGGTCGCTGAAACTATACTGCCAAATGAACTCCCCCTTTTGTCCTCGCGCCTTACCCGCTCTACCCTTACGGTTCCCCAAGGATCGCTTTCCCTACCGGGTACGCCCCGTAAGGGTACCCGGACAGTTAGTAAGTATCCTACAGTACAGAGGTCTACTCAACCGATAGGGGCCACGTCCCTCTCGGACAATGAATCACCTTCTCGACGAGCCTCACGCAAAAGTTACCGATCTTTTTCCACTGCTACGTCATCATCTGCTTCCGGGGATGGTACAGCTAATCCGAACGCTTCCCAGTTGGCGAACCTATTCCAAGAATTGGAACGTATTCGTCTCGTCCACCATTTGGGATTGGACCAGGTGCTACAGGGTCTGTGGCTGGAAGGAGTATTGCAACACCTGGCGCCCTATGTGGTAATGACGGCCGCAGACGGAGTGACTGGACTGGTATGCATGCGTAGTCACCGAATTCTGCGAACCACCAGTCCCACCTTGGTACACTGGGAAGGCCTCGCTTTCCATGCGGATAGAAACCATTTAATTTTATTACATAGGGATAGAGATGAACCGACCGTAACATGGCAGTTGCCCGAGCCATTTGGTGATCCCATGGTGCAACTCCAAAAGTTAATGGTCATCTACCCGGGTACTATACCTGTGATATGGCAAAACGCCTTAAATGCTTGGTCAACCCACTCTTTGGGAACCCCCCGACGATCAACGGTTCAATTTGACTGGCCACCGCCAACGGGTCAGTCGTCGAAATTGTCTCCGCCGTGGCAAGTAGCTCCCTGTTTAGCACAACCTAATGGTACCCCACTGGGGTACACCTGGTCTGTAGCGATTCAACATTTGACCACTGCCACTAATACTTTGGATCATGCTTACCCTTGGGAACAGGAGGGTGTGGCCGTCCGGGGTATCCCTGGAGAAGAGATCTCAGTGCCTCCCCAGGCCCCGCGTGACCAAAACAAGGAGTCTGTAATGGATACCCTCTTCTCCACAGAGTCCTTTGGCACCACCACAGCCCGTTCCGAAGCAGTTGCCGCCATAGCCTCCGCTTTTCTCGCCACGCACTGGATATGGGGAACTCATCCGTCGGATGATATCCAGTGCCGGGTGGATTTTGGGATAGGTCGTCCCCGTGTGATGTGCACTACTGACCATCGATTGGATTTACCGTCCGTGGTTCACATGGGAGAGGTCCATGAGGCAGCTCCAGTGATTACTGCCCCACCTGGTGCAACCCTTGAGTGCATTAGCCCGCGGGGGGACACCGATTCCCGGATAGATCCCGGGATGCGAAATCCCCTGGGAGATAGCCCCCGAGAAGTGGCGGTAAACCTCCTGATCCTATTGCTCACCCTCCAGGCCACTTGTCTCACCACAGTCAAGGACCGCGCTACCTCTCGTGCGACCTGGCTGACCCGGTTTGGCAGTCACGTTCTTTCGCTGACCTCGTCTTCCGATGGTGTACCACCCAGTTTGGCCTACCTGGCGCGATTTCGGCAGGACGACCACCCGGGGATGGAGTACGCTACCAAGACCATCCTTTCCTTCTTTTTCCAGGCTTACCCCGATCCGGCGTCAGCGGGTTCTTTGATACCCTACTGGACCCATTTAGTTCCGTCCCTTGCTGATGTTTCCCCCTCCTGGCCAGTACAGGCCACCGAGTTATCCCTCCAGGCCGTGTTGTTGTTGGGTCTCGTCGGGGTAGAGGCACCAGCCTGGTTGACCGAACCCCTTCGGAAACAAGTGGCTCACGCCCTATTTTTAATGATAAAATCATTGATAGTCTCACCAGATCATAAAGCCACGGCCGTGGATCTTTTCACACAGGGTTTTGCGTTTTGGCAGCCTCACCTGGACGCCCCTCGGGTCCTTCGAGCATTAGTATACTACGCATCCACCGGCACTACCGATCACTCCACTTTGAGATCCCCCCGTGAAACCGATGCCGAAGGGACCGTCTCCGACACTGGACGGGAAGGGCACAATGCCGTCCACTCAGGATCACTCGGATTCCTGCCCCGACACGCCCGGCAAGCCCTACTACGCCTGACCACGCTTCACCCTGCCTTGATCGCTTCCACGTTTGCACTAGACCTCCTCACTTCGGAATATCTCAAGGAGCGTAAACTCGCCCTCAAGGTTTTAGGTTGGTTAGTCCAGAAGCGGTCCTCACTTCTGTACCCTTTTCTAACCCGGCTGGTGGACCAAGTGGTCAAGTCGTTGGATCCACGGGTTCCCGAAGCGCGACGAGCCATGATGGGCGCGGTGACCCAATGTCTGCAAGATCTGGTGCGTATGTACTCCAACTTGGCCTTTCACGGTGCCAGTCAACGACTTGCCATCGGAACCCAGGAAGGCGCCGTAATTATTACAGACTTGCGCACCGCTACCCACGCCCTTGTCTTGGAAGGCGCAGTGAACCCAGCAGTTGCGGTGGGCTTTTCAGCGGACGGCAAATTGCTGGCCTGTTATGTACCAGTAGAGTGCCGACTGATCATTTGGGAAACTACTACCAGTTTGTTGACGATGTTGGCCTCGTCACTGTTCGCCAGTATGAAAGGTCGGGGTCGTTCTCATTCCCATACCCACCATCATTCATCCTCCTCAACTGACCAGCAGGGCGGGGGAAGAAGGACTTCACCTTTAGCTGCCCACGAGTATCCCACGAGCTCTGGATTAGTAACCACCAGTGACGCCAATACTCCCCAAACCCTGTTCAACCATCAGCCGTACAAGGAGTTCCGGGTAGTCACACCAACGAGTCCTAACGTCACCGGGCCTTTACTCTCACAGACAAGGTTACGCTCGATCCGGGTGGAATGGCGAGAGGAACGCACGGTGTGCCTGCAGTTTGGACAAAGTATTTTTTCATTTTCGGTATAGTTTGTATCTTAAAGTATGGTGTATATTTCGGAATAATTTGGTTTAAAAATAACATGCCTAGGCAAGGTTTACTGGTAATACTGGTGAATATTATCACTACCAAATACCTTGTGAACTCTTTTGAGTCACAACTTTAAATATCGCCAAGATTATCCTAGTGTCATATCCTCCAACTTTATTCTTGAAAAACGTTGAAGGCACCCATACTTTTGGATGGGATATGATTCTCTAGGTTCATGGAGGCTGACTCATGTTTCACCATAAGACATGATGTGGGTACACCAGATGGTCGATTGGATCTCAGTATCTCTTGAAGGAGGTTTCGACTAAATATCTTGTCGACTATGCTGTATGATTTTGGATAGCCCCCAGAGGTGAAAATTTATGTACCACAAACGAACAATACTCTGGCTTGTTATGGAAAATGCTACTATCTTCCGCCACAGGGGGGGGGGTCTACATTTTTTTTTGGCAATCTGCTTTAGGATAATCACAATAAAACTGGGATACAGGGTGCTACACAAGGACATCTTTTTATTATTTGGAAATAGCAAACTTCGACGTCTACAAATTGTAGTGATATCCTAAAGCTTCACTGATGCCATGATTTCAATCGGACCCACTGAATGTGTGCGGCGAATATATGGGAGAATATCGCAAGAAAAGGTAAATCACTTTTAATCACATTACGCACACTTATTTTTGTCTATTTGGTATCAAGTTGCCCGGAATTTTGAGAAAGAAGACGTCATCGCCCACACCTATCCCTTTCCTTGTGTGAAGGGGTCCTTTTCAGAAGAAAACGGTGGATATAATCAGTTAAGTTTCACAACGGATCCTTGGCGAAATAAATTAATAGGTTGATGTTTAAGGTGAAACATGCTACACCGCCTCCCGGATGGCCGTGTCCTATTAGGCTGCAATACAACAATTTAGTACGGATGGAAGGGATGATGTCATACGTCACCAAGCCGGGGCGCCCACACCGCTACAACGCCATGATGGACCTGTCCTAGACCGTTTTGTCCATTAGCTTCCGTCCATTTCCGAATAAATAAATATATATATATATAGAGACAGACAGAACGAGACTAGGATCTAGGAAATTCTCAAAACTTACTTTTACATTTTGATTATACAACTTGTACTTTGTTGGTGTGATTTTACTACAAAACGTGTGGTTTAACTCTAACAGCTTCATATATTCTCTACCATGTCGTCCGGAAAACAGCAGCATTCGGCATCGTCTGCCAATAAGACGATGTATACTATCGGGGATCACGTCCAGTATCATTTGAATCCAAAGGAGCCGCGCAAGGGCTTTATCCGGGACATTGCCATCCAGAGCGCCTTTAAAGGGCAAACGAAACCAGGCCATCCGGAACGTTGGACCCAGGAGCACCACCGCTTTTTAGTGGAGGACGAGAAAACCGGAGAACAAAATACCCTCAAGGTGGACGCTCTTGACAAGAAGTTGTAAACGACGAAAAGGAGAGAAGAGGAAGGGAGAGGGCCTAGTTGATCCCAAAGAGTCGTTGTTCTTTTCCGTTTTGTATATTCCTCTTCTCCTTTGGGTATCAAATCCGCATCGATTGTCAACTATGGTATGTGTGTGAAACGTCAATAAAAATTTGCTTCCTTTGCCAAGTACAGCTAGACGCGGATGGTTTATTTGTTACTGTGCTTTTTTTTCGATTGTAAAATTTGAAAAATAGGAGAGCACCTTGAATCGCAATAACAAAGATATAAAAGTGTAGAAGCACAAGGTGATGGCGTGGGTGGAGGTGATAGTAGGTAAATCATAGTTAAGCCATGGTATCATTATCGGTCCCTTCTTCCTCGTCTTCCTTCAAGGGAACGGGGTGACCTTCAGATATGGTCATGTCATGCAGCAAGCGTTCTAGGTGTTGCTTTTTATCGATCTCCTGTCGGGCCTGCCGTTCCTGAATGACCCGTTCGAGTTCAGGTTTGTATTCCGTATAGTATTCCTCGGTAGCATCCTGCACCCGTTCTAGAAATTCGTCAAATCCCGCCCCCGTCACGGCCGACACTCCGGCATACTTGAGGTTGGCATAAAACTCGTCCAGAACCAGACTCATTGAGTTCATCAGTGACGACATGTACGTGCTATCGTTGGCCAGGGCCATTTGGAAGGCTTCAAAATCGGACATCCACTCCACGGCAAAGTCGTGGGGCGTCACGTCGGTTTTGTTAAAGACCAGGATAAAGGGCAACTTGGTCTTGTAGAGGATACTGCAAGCGTAGAGCATGTTGGACATGAACGTGGCTGGACTCGCGGTGCGGGGAGTGTCGATGATGTAGGCCAAGACCGTCGGATAGGTGGCAGCCAAAGTATCGGTGATGATAGCCCCCGAGGCCGACCAAGTGAAAATTTCGATTTGGCCTGGGGTGTCCACCATAACATAGTCCAGGGAATCAGCGCGCTTGTTGACAAATTCGAGCACCTGGTCGAATTTGGTGGTAAAAAGGTTGAGAGAAGTTAGGATAGCCCCGTTGGGCCCCAGCTGGTACTCTCTCATGACTTGTTTGTAGTCGATGGTGTCCCGAATGTCAATGTTGGCTCCATAAGGCACTTTGGTCACGGCAGGATCGAGGTTAAGAATGTATGGCGTGCGACGTTGGGTGTGGAGGTGAGCATTTAAACGTTGCATAAAGGTGGTTTTTCCCGAACCGGCCATGCCGATGCACAGAATAACCACCGGTTGCTTAGAGCGGGTTGAGGACGACGAGGCCGCCTTGGGTTCCAGTTGAGAGGGATCCATGATTTACAATTTTGTAACTTTCACAAAGAAATGGTAACCATTCAAAAAACGTAATGTAAGAGATTGACTATATTTCGTCGTCTACAAGAAAAAAAAATCAGTCAGCCAGTGAAAAAAAAAAAGTTGTGAGGGCAAACTATTACCTTTTTATTTAAAAACACGCTCAACACTCTTTACCTGGATATCATACATTACATCAAATTGACAAACGACAAGGTTTATTATATTTATCGCTGTGAACTCAGGATAAGGGCATGATTGAAAAAAAAGAGTAATAGTTACACACACTAGCAAAGTATGCAATTTATGAAACCCATAAACAAAGGAAAAATGTCTAGTGAGGGAGTTGGTTGTCACAAACAAGGGTGTAGTAAAATTACATAAACTGACAGCATGCATTGTTCTTTTTAGCCGTCTTGTAAAACTGTTTAGACTGCCATGATAAATCGTTGGATTTATCCACCAGAGTGTCCAGTGTTTCACCACGTTGGAGGAGGGATTCCATCGTTTTGGTCAACACTTCGGTTGTTTCGTCGAGTTCCTGTCGTACTTGAGTTAGTGCGTCCGACTCTTTGGGGTTTTGGAACTTGCCAAGGTAAGTGTGGATGGGTGCAAACTCGGGGGCACCCTGACGGGAGGCCGGAGTGGGGAAGGCCAAGACATAGTCGTCCATCAGTTGACCTAATAGCGAAAAGGCCACCCGGTTAGGGTACTCGTTTTGGGTGACGAGCACTGCCGCGAGACCTTGCGTGGTCCGGTACACGTATAAATAATACTCTTCTTTGGTCACCACATCTCGAGTAGCCGTTGCGTTGCGTTCCGCCACCAGTTTAGAAAAAAAGGTGAGAAAGTTTTTCAGTGGGCGCTGTTGGAAATAGCCAAAGTCGCCGATATCGTCCACGTAGGCCAGAGGCTTTTCGGGTTTGTTGATAATGTCGTAGATGCCCAGCGAAAGCACTTTCATTGTGAAAAAAAAAGGATAAGGGATGGGTGTGGCTAAGGATAACTTGAAAGATGATAAACTGTAGTATACAACAACACTAAATTGCACAGAGTTGAATACATCGAGCAACACGTTACTCGTACAGCTATTTAGGTCGCCCATCTACTTCCCTAGTGAAAGGACAAAGGCAGTTGTACTGAGGAAGAGGGAATTCACTTGACACGTGATAGAGTGGTCAAGAAATTGATAGCCCAACGGGGTATACCACCACTGTTCCGGAACCGCGTGTTGACCCATTCCACCTTTCTTCGTTTCCCATTAGACCCAAGTGAGTGTTTTCTATTTATCCTTTGCGTTGAACGTAAGGGTTATTACCCTTGTTACGAGAGTTATACTCAAGTTATGCGGACTTTATTCGGTAGCAGTGTGTTCTTAACAAGGAGCTTGGTTCGTTGCACTCCCACGCACCATGCGTTACCCCACAGGGGCAACGGTTGCTCATGGTTACCCTTTCGAACGTTGGGCGCCTGGAGTTCCGGCTATTCAGGCCAGTACCGTGGCTCTTATTCCCACCGGGGAACGTGGAGCACCAGTAGTTCCTGGTACCGGGTATGGGTCATAGGTGGTTGTGCTACACTTCCCTTATGGTGGCACAGTTCCCGACAGTCACACCTGTTATGTGACGCTGGTGGGGATTTCCAAGGATCGGTAAACGCTGCCCACCATGGTCGGTTACGTATCTTGGAGCGGGAATCCCATAAAAACACCTTGGCCACCACACCAGTGACCGACCTGTCCGACCAATCTCCGCCCAAGACGGTATGGATCACAGTATGGCAATTAGTGCGTCAAGAAGGGTGGCTGCTAGTGGCCGTGGTGGTCACCGCCGTGGGGAGTGCCCTGGTGAATCTATGGACCCCGGTGGTGATGGGTCGTCTCATCCAGGTCATTTCCCACAGTCTACGCCATTCTACGACGGTCGGCGGGATAGCTGAGGTATCCCCGCTGATTCTGCGAGCTCTCCATCGATCAGCTCTAAAACTACTGGCATTGTTCGCCGCCCAGGGGGTCCTCACAGCGGCTCACATCTTTATGGTCTCGGTACTAGGGGAAAGGGTCTCTTGGCGGTTACACCATCAACTTTTTACGGGGTTTCTAAAACAGGACGTGGCGTTTTTTGATTTACATCGCTCGGGAGAGTTGGTGGAAAGGTTAACTTCTGATATCGCCGATTTCAAACATACTTTTAAACAGCTCATCACCCAGGGGCTCAAAGCGGTTACCATGACGGTAGGTAGTATCAGTCACCTCTTTTATATCTCGGTGCCGCTCACCCTGACCCTGGCGGGTACGATGCCCTTATTGTACGTAAGTCTCCTGAGTTATGGTCGTTTTCTACGGCATCTACGAAAGCTCGGACGGAACTGGGAAGGAGTGGCCTCGGGAATTGGCATGGAAGCGTTATCCAATATCCGCACGGTTCGGGCCTTTGCCGCCGAGTCTATGGAGAAGGCCCTGTACCTGGACGCATGCCAGCGCACGGGGGCACTGAACGTGTTGTTCGGTACCCACATGGGCATTTTTCGCGGGGTGACTAATTTTTCTATTGGGAGTATGGTCCTTTTGGTCTTGTATTACGGCGGATACCTGGTTACCCGGGGTGATTTAGAGGCGGGTAGTTTAATGGCGTACATGATTTCGGTCCAAAATGCCCAACGTTCCCTAGATACACTGGGGGGTATGGTGGGACAGTCTATTCGGGCCATGGCTTCGTTGGCCCGGGTGCAAGAGTACATCTTGGTACAGCCCCGTATCCCTATCGAGGGTGGGATCCGGCCTTGGGATCTTCAGGGGGATATTCATTTCCATAAGGTGCATTTTACTTACCCCAGTCGACCAGACCAAGTAGTGTTGGACAATTTTTCGCTGCACATTCCTGCCGGTAAAGTAGTCGCCCTGTGCGGCGGATCAGGGAGCGGCAAATCGACACTGGCGGCTCTTTTGGAGCGCTTTTATGACCCGGATGTGGGTACCATTTACGTGGACGGTCACCCTTTGCAGAGCCTAGATCCCGGGTGGTTTCGTACCCAAGTTGGCTATATTAACCAAGAGCCAACCTTGTTCGCCACTTCCATCTTGGAAAATATTCGCTACGGGTGTCCCAGTGCTACTGTGGAACAAGTATATAAAGCAGCAAAGGAAGCTAACGCCCATGACTTTATTGAAAGTTTCCCTCAACAGTATGATACAGTATTGGGCGAGCGGGGCGTAACTTTGTCCGGGGGTCAAAAACAGCGGATTGCCATTGCGCGCGCTATTCTCAAACGGCCCCGGATCCTAATCCTGGACGAGGCCACCAGTGCTCTAGACAGTCAGTCGGAACAGTTGGTTCAGGAAGCTCTGGACAAATTGATGCATGGTCGAACAGTGCTAGTAATTGCCCACCGTCTAAGCACAATTCGCAATGCCGACCAGATTGTCGTCTTGGGGAAAGTTCCTGGCCATGTTTTAGAAATGGGAACTCACGCTGCATTGATGAAACAACGAGGTCATTACTATGATCTCTACACCCAATCCCAACGCGAACCTTAGGTCGTGATCGCGTTGATTTAGACGAGGGGAATATGTTGTATATAATGGCTTTTATTAAGGAAGGGTTCAGGGGAGAGGTTATAGTTGCGCTACAATGCAGTGGGTTGATTGTGTAACAAATTGAGTAGGATATCTCAATAAATGAACGAGTAGGAACGTAGTATAAAATATTTATTTGTAATACACACAATCTAGATTTAGAGGGGTCAATGGGCTGTATTTATCAGAGAAATGATGGGTAACTGGTTGGGAATCTTGTGCTCTTGAATGTGGGACAGGGGGATCATTGGCGAACTGTCTGCTTACCAATCTGTACTTGTCTCCCCCTACGTGGACATCTCCTGGCCTCTTGCGGTCCTCTTACTACCTGTGCGCATCCCATTACTTTGTGCAACATGCTAAGGTTGGTTTACTGGATGCAGGAGGGCCAGAATCGATTAAGCTGGAGGTTACCAGCTAGAATCCCCTGTACCCATACTTACACAGTGAAGGGAAGTGGTTCTCCTTCTGGTGAGAGGGGGTGAGCCTCTAAGGGGAGGCCCTCAGGATCACTACAGTTACATAAGAGAACATGGTTAGAGAAAAGCTCCTCATGAATAAGAAACATACTTGTATAGTTCAAACTTTTATTTACCTACTCATATGTCCTAATCATTTTAGTTAATGACTACTCATTATGACCCAAATCCTATTATATTATTTTATATTGGTTCTTTGCTGCTCTCAAAGTTTATTGAAGGCACATTTAATGGGCAGTGATGCTTGTTGATAATACGTACAAAATGCTGGTATTGGATCTGGCTAAGATGTTGGCATGTATGAGAAGGAAGATAAAGGGGAATTCTTGGCCTCCAATTTTCTACATGTTCCTCCCTTACTCAGTCCTTCAATTTTTGAACAAAGGGCTAGTGGTGGACAGAAATACCAGCTATCCATGGGGGGGGGGAATAAGCCCCGTGGAAATAGTGTAAGTGTGTAGTACGTGTAAGAGCAACATTGTCTCTGTGATTACAGCAGAGCATAGGCTGGGCGAATTGGATTTGGAAATTGAAAGAGTGTAGACTTGGCCAGGGTCTACTCACTCATGTAGTACCAGTGTGCACTTAGCTCACCATTCCTTTCCTATCCATTATGGTCATTCAAAAAAAATGGTGAATAAAGTGGTATTTTTATGATAGCAGCAGAACAGAAAATGAATTTCACCATTATTCAACCAAGTTGAAATAGTTGACCTTGGGAGTAGAAGAAATTACTTCCCGAACTACAGATGCATCAATGATAACTATGCCGTCCAAGCATTTTAACGTATAATATTTTATTGATAATCTGGGTAGTAATGAATAGTATATAAAACTGGAACATATCTAGATATGCAGTAACCTGAAAAGATACGAATACATTGGATATTGATAAACATAAATCACCAACATCTTTAATTACACCATGTTCCACTTCCATAACAATAATAGATTCGAATGTTCTACTTGGACTTCATAACAGTGTAAAACTCCTTGGTAACTGCTTTTTCGTGTTTGGCACGTTCTAGAAGGGGATCATGCAGCTCAACGATATATTCTATGGTACTATTGTTTTCCATATCCTCCAGAAATATCGAAGACAACCGGTCGGATGTATCTGACATACCATCTGTATCCTCGTCTTCCAGATCTGATACCAATCCCTGAGGATTCGTATGACCTGTACTTTGGCTGGTCGGATCGGCAGTACGTTCGACCTCGACCTCGGATTCGGATACTTCGTATTTGATAGCACCACTCCCACCTTCCCACGTGAAAAGTGCCTTACGAAGTCGGTGAAAAAAGGGCCGTAAACGTCGAAACTCCGGGCGAAGCTCTTTTAGAACCACGGTGAAGGTATCCTGGGAGTGCATGTGGAGACGCTTCACATCTTCAATGGCTTCGATGGACTGATTTGAGACCCACTGGTGAACCACTTTTTTCTTAAATAAGGGACGGGATGCTACATCTTGTACGGGTTGTGCTTTCCCACGTTCAACCGGATTCACTTTGGCGGAGTCAAGTGGTGTCTTCGCTTTATTCCCACCGGCTACACCCTTGGAAAGCGGGGTGTGGCTGGTGGCACCTTTTCCCGTCGTGGTTTTTTTCGGTTTAGTAGTCGCCGGAGGTGATAGTTGGCAGCGGGCAAACCCGATGATACATTTCCAAACAAAGAGATATAAGAAAGACTCGCACTCATCAATAAATGTGAGATATTTCGCGTGATCCGCCAGGTTGAGAATGCTCATAAAAGGTAGAGTACCCGTGCGTGACAACATTTGATCCATTACATCGTCGTTCTTGCGTCTGGCATGATCAAAGTCGATCAACAATGGCTTCAGCATCGTTACGGTTTTTCCTTGTGCCTTCCGGTCGGGGACTTTGGTTTCCACTACCAGTACATTTCCCTCAGATAGGTCCCGGTGGTAAATTTTATAATCCCTATGGAGTCTGTAGATTATTTTAAAGAGTTTTTTGAAAAAGTACTGCACACGTTTGAAGAGTACTGATGCCATTTTAGGAGGGAGTTTAGTGGGTACGTCAGATCGAGTGCCATAAGGGTGCAATGTGATCATTGGTTTACCGGCTGGGGTTAGGAGTAGTCTCTGGTGAACACGCTCGACCCACTCCTTGGGTTCATCAGGGTTCTCGGATTTGGCGACCTCTCCTTGACTCGCCGATGGACTACGGTCGGTGATCATCTTGAGTTCACCGCAATAACGTGACATCGTGTTATAACACCACTGATCCGTTTGGCCCGTATCCCCATGCACGTACTCTTTTTTAATGCAAACCGCACCGCCGTATTTCATCTTAGGAATACCGTTACCCGTCAGGGGGTTCTTCAACGGGGGGTATATGTTTTCGATATGTTTGAAAATCCGCACTTCGTTGGGCACTTCGACTGTATTGATTGTGCCGTCAACCTCGGTCCAGGACTCCTTAAGAACAAACGTGAGTTCACCTTCTTCGGACAAGGAGGCCAGGTGACAACGAGTACGACGTCCGAAAAGGTACCCACCGGATGTGATTGGCTCTGGGTCAACGTACACAGACTCACATGGACCTTTAGCGCCTTGCTCGTTATTGCTCTGGTTGGTATCAAAGCATTCCACCTTCCAACGTTTAGGGTCAGGAAGCCAGGTTTTTGTGGGGTCGTAGCCTACCCGATACTTCGGACAAAGGGAGAGTCGAATGTAATCATCAACGAATTGTTTACGGCCTTCGGATGTTCTCATATCAATAGGCAACGAGGGGACGACGGTGCTGTGCGTGAACAAGGCGAAGCGAACTAATGGTCCGCATACCGTAATACCCCACATGTTATTCCGGTCAAACTGGGCATCCAACGCACATCGGATGTACCACCCCAATTGGGCATACGTTGT
>JAOPJG010000647.1:0-19155 GCA_027478255.1 Dispira simplex | reverse complement strand
ACCAGCTGAAAAAGCTTTTGTACTCCTAAAGAAAGCCCTGGTGGATGCTGTACCTTTATCATTACCAGATTTTGATCGAAATTTTATTGTGGCCACTGATGCTTCCCGAGTAGCCATTGGAGCTGTGTTACAACAGGATTACGGACAGGGACCTCAACCAATTGCTTTTGAAAGCAAGAAATTAAACGAAACACAGCAATGTTATTCCATTCGGGAACAGGAGTTTATGGCCATACATCATGTAATGGGCCTATGGCGGCATTATTTATTGGGTCATCACACTGAAATCTGGACGGATCACAAGGGATTACAAACCATTCAGACCCAACAAAACCTTTCAGATCGTATGTTTCGGTGGATACAAGACTTACAAGTCTATGACTTTGAAATTTTTTACAAACCAGGACGGAAAAACCTAGCTCCGGATGCACTAAGCCGAATAAATTCATTGGAAACGGAACCCTCAAATCTGCAGGATTGGCCATTTTGTGTACCACTATTTCAACAGACCAAGAAACTACCTCTGGAATTACCCACGGACCTACAGAGATGTTCACAAGAAGAGGCACATTTATTTTGAGTTGATGAAGAAACACAGACATTACAGCAAAAAATTGGAGAACAATGGGTCAAAGTATACCACATAGCACAGGTGGAGAAATTCACGCGGGAACTTCATGAATCCACAGGACATCCCGGCATTGTACACCTATGAGATTTACTACGAACACGAGGGTGGTGGCCTTACCAACAGGCAACCATAATCAAGGTACTGAAGAGCTGTCTGGCTTGCCAGTTAGTTTCCAAAACCACGAAAGAATCCACGGAACCACATTATTTGGACCCACCTCTGCAACCTTTTGAACATTGGGGAATTGATTTTATGGGCCCCTACCCAGTCACTCGTACAGGAAACAAGTTTATTATCACTGCTATTGACTATGCAACGAATTGGCCAATTGCCAAAGCCGTACCCAATGCTTCAGAGGAAACTCTTGCTAAATTTCTGTATGAAGATATCGTATGTACCTACGGTTGTCCAACTGAAATCATTTCAGATCGGGGTGGAGCCTTTTTAGGCAAAACTTTACAAAGATATTTACAAGAATTAGGCACCCGTCATCTGTTAACTTCGGCCTATCATCCCCAGACCAATGGCAAGGTTGAACGATTTAATGGATATTTTAAGGAAGTACTAACCAAAGAATGCCTTGGAAAACCTCGTAACACTTGGGATACCTTAATTCCCACAGCTTTGTTATCTACACGGGTACGAACTCATTCTATTCACAAGTATTCACCTTTCTTTTTGTTATATGGTGTTTTTCCACATTTACCTGGTGATTTAGTTAGACCATCTTTACAAACTTTATCAGAACCGACCCTAGACAATGTCACTGATGCTACAGAATGAGTACAAAACCTTTATGGAAAACGTAAGGAAGCCCAGACTGCCATTCGAAGCCAACAGGAAAAATTACGAACCAAGTATCAACAGAAACACAATTTTCAACGGACTTTTCAACCCAGTGATCCCGTTTTGTTAAAAATCCCACAACTGACCCCTTTTGAACCCAAATGGATGGGTCCATTTAGAATTGACCGAGTTTACCCATGGGATACCTACTGACTTATGGACTTTAATCTATGAACTTTACCTTCTTTAATACATGTAAGCCATTTGAAACCAGCCACTGTAACTGAAGACACCCTCCGTTCCTGGTATTTACCCAAAAGTCTATGAAATTAATCCCACGAGTACACATGACCTTAGAGGAGGAGGGAGGGGGAAAAATGTTATAATTATTGAGACCCCCACACTTTTCTTTTGCCCTCTGTTGATGACAATGGCGACCATCGGATAACCTTTTGGTTCCCAGGCAATGATGACATCTGAAACCTGTCATCAGTGACATATAAAACTAGGGATTGTTGACATCAGTGTAATCTTAGTTTTCTTTCATCTTTTTATTACTCTGAAAATAAACAATAGTCTTATGAATACCAGTTTACATCACATGTTCCCTTTGTTCCAACACAATTGTATACATACAACTTGTGGAAGTCAGGCTTTTGATGATGGTACAAATGGGTTCCTTCATTGCCATCTCTAGGCCAGCACTACACTGAGCAGGGATGGGGTCATGCTGACCTTGGTATTCTGGCACCTATACCTTCTGGCCAGTGCTGATCTGGGGGTTATTATGGTAAACCCAGGTTTCATCACACATCATGATATTACATATGAGAGAGTTGGTTGGTTTCTGAAAATGGTCAAGGAAATTGAGGCAAAAGGTTTTGTGGTCACTCTGCCACTCTGAGGTTAGGAAATGGGGAACCCAAACACTAAGGTACAAATGGTAATGCAACTGGTTATGGAGGATATTCCAAACATCACTCACTGAAGTCTTTACCTCCTGCACAAGCACTCTCAAGGTCATGAATGGGTCTTTGTTAACTAGCCATTTGATGGTGTCACTTTTATATTCATAGGTCTCATTGGAAGGATGTCCTGTGCAGTGCTCATCTTTGAATGACAAATGGCTAGTCTTAAAGTTGTTGTACCAGTAGCACACCATGGTATATGAAGGACAACCTCTTGCATAAACATATAGCAAAGTTTGGTGGACTTCAATTGGGTTTTGGCCAAGTTCAAAAAAAATACCCAATTGTGGTGCCAAGTTAAGGTTGGGGTAATGGTGGGCATGGGGTGTTGTGACTTGGGTGAATGGTACATGGTTAATGGCTTTTAAATTAGGATAACTCAACAAAAACAAAAGGTAGAAAGGTAAAACCAAGACATATATGTTCCTATTAACAAGGGGTAACAGTGCAAAAAGGGGGAAGAAAAAAATAATACCCATTTACCCCTGAGTCAAAGAACTTTCTCATTGACTGATAATTGTCATCCCTTTGCTCTAAATCACTGCCTACACGAAAATAAAAGTGCCCATACGAACGTGGCATCACTAAATGAATCATCACCATCAACTTTTTTTTTTAATTTTTGGTTGGGATAATTATTCGTGCCTGTAACATAGCAAAAAAAAAGAATGCGTAAGGGAAAATGCTATTGTTTATTATACCATACCTCATTCTTCTTTTCACTTGATCCTATTAATAATATATTTATTGTCAGCGTATTATAAATATCACTATCTGGGCTTATCTTACTCCATCCTACCCTCACCAACCCAATTTAGGTGATTGTGACTCGTTTCCTTTTCTACCCACTCCGTTATTCAGCTTAACTTTATTATTCCAACTCCTTCTTTTCCATAGCTTCCTAGGTCCAACCGAATCCTTCTGAAACCCAGAAAATGTACTCCACACTCAGTTCTCGCACCTTGAGACGTTCCGCCCATCGTATTTTCCTCACCCAGGGGAAAATTCAAGCCAATGCTCCTCGTTTACTCGCAGCGAGTAACGGTCTCCAACCTCGAGCAACCCGGGCAGTAGGGTGGTCCCAAATCGGTCGTCGCGGGTACCACAATCACGCCCGTTGGTTAGACGAACGTACCGAAAAGGAAACCATTGTCAAGTTACTCTACAATATCGGCTCCCGTAAAGAAGTAGAACAGTACCTACGTCATTTTTCCTCGGTGGAGAGTCAGAAATTCGCGGTTATTAAGGTAGGCGGAGCGGTATTAACTGACGAGCTCAACACTCTGGCGTCTTCCCTGACATTTTTGAATCGGGTGGGTTTATACCCTATTGTGGTGCACGGCGCCGGACCCCAATTGAATAAGTTGTTGGAAGCTGCCGACATTGAACCTCAATACCACGAAGGAATTCGTATTACCGATCGGAAAACTTTGGAAATTGCCCGTAATTTATTTCAGGCGGAAAATCTCAAGTTGGTCGAAGCCCTTGAACGATTGGGTACTCGCGCCCGACCTATTTCCGGAGGGGTGTTTGTGGCGGAATATTTGGACCGTGAGCGTTACGGTTTAGTTGGTAAAATCACTGGTGTACGTAAAGGCCTGATTGAATCTAGTATTCAAGCTGGTGCTTTACCCATTTTGACCTCGTTGGCGGAAACTCCCGATGGTCAAATCCTCAACGTTAACGCTGATGTAGCCGCTGGTGAACTAGCCCGGGTGCTGGAACCTCTTAAAGTGGTGTATTTAAACGAAAAGAACGGTCTGATTAGTGGATCAACCGGGGAAAAGATCAGTGTGATTAATCTGGACGAAGAATACGAAGCGTTGATGAAGGAACCGTGGGTCAAGTACGGTACCAAACTTAAAATCAACCAGATTAAAGACCTGTTAGAACATCTACCCCGTTCTTCTTCAGTGGCCATTATCTCCGCCGAACATTTACACAAGGAATTGTTTACCGATAGTGGTGCGGGTACTTTGATCCGTCGGGGTCATCGGTTGTTTTCGCATTTGCAACTCAAAGATGTTGATACCGATCGTTTCCGTAGTATTTTACAATTGGATCTTGCCATTAAACAAGGTGTTACTAGTGCCGCTCAGTACCTCCACTATTTGGACAGTCAACCGGCCTTTCGTATTTACGGAGACCAGTCCTACCAGGTAGTAGCCGTGGTGGTGGAACCTTCGTCTTCTTCTCCTACGGATAACCCTGACCGTCCCCAGGTACCTGTTTTAGATAAATTTCTCGCCACCAAAACCGGGGTATTGAATAACGTCACTGACAATGTGTGGAACCTTTTGACCCGTGATTACCCACGGTTGGCCTGGGTAGTGCCCCATGACGACCCTAACCTCACTTGGCATTTTGAACGGGCCCAAGGCAGCGTAACCCAAAACCAACACACCGTGTTTTGGTACGGTCTGGAAGATATGGAGCAAATCAAGGCCTGTGTGGTTCAACTTTTACGTCCCTTCCAGGGACTGTCTACGGCGGCTCCTTCTGCAACAACTACTACTTTTACGCCGGGAACTTCTCGGTCGTTTTCTACTTTACGTCGGGTAGGCATGGTCTCCCGTCGGGCTTACTCTACCTCCTCCTCGACTTCCCCTCGCCGGGTGGGTTTAATCGGAGCACGTGGTTACACTGGTCAAGAATTTATTAACCTCCTTAATCGCCATCCCACCCTGGACCTAGCCTACGTCAGTTCTCGAGAATTAAACGGTAAACCCTTGGATACCTACACCAAATCGTCCCTAAATTACGTCAATTTACAGCCCGCCGATTTGAAAACCATCACCGACGTAGACTGCTGGGTCATGGCGTTACCCAACGGCGTGTGTGGCCCCTTTGTCCAAACCCTGCAAGAATTACCCGCTGCCCAACGTCCCCTTATACTCGACTTGAGTGCCGACTACCGCTTTGACGATACCTGGACTTATGGCCTACCGGAATTCAACCGTTCAGAGGTAGTCCAGGCCACTCGTATCTCCAACCCAGGGTGTTACGCTACTGGCAGTCAATTGGCAATTGCACCTTTGCTTCCTTATTTAGACCCCACCCAAGCGCCTTCGGTGTTTGGTGTAAGTGGCTATTCCGGTGCCGGCACCAAGCCTTCCCCCAAGAACGATCCGGCCTTTCTCAAGGACAACTTGATCAGTTATGCCCTAACCGATCATATCCATGAACGTGAAATTTCCCATCAATTGCGTCGTCTCCAACCTTTTACCTCTTCTTCTCACCCCAATGTATCTTCCGTATTACCCCACCCAGTGGCTTTTATGCCTCATGTAGCGCCCTACTTCCAAGGTATTCACCTTACGGTCACCCTCCCCCTACGTCAGTCCATGACCAGTCGCGATATCCGGGAACGGTACGAACATGTATACCAAAACGAACCTCTGGTGCACATCACCAGTGATATTCCCTTGGTGCGCGATAATGCCGGTAAACATCACGTTAAAATTGGTGGATTTGGCGTCCACTCTTCCGGTAAACGAGCGGTGGTGGTGGCCACGATTGATAACTTGCTGAAAGGAGCCGCTACCCAAGCTATACAGAATCTTAACGTGGCTCTGAATTTAGGTGAATTCGAAAGTATTCCTTTGGATTAGACTATGGCATAACGTGTTTTCCCGTGTGGGCTTGGTTTTGAAGGTGATGAAAAGGTGAAATATCCATCATATTGCTCTTATCGCTTTAATAAACTGTTTATTTATGATAACCTCGCCAGTGGGTAAAAATTAGTATGGTATATAATATCGCAATATGATGAGCAAGTCATGAGTGTCTCCCATCTCGAATAATGAGAGGGGTAATTAAGAGGAATTAAGAGGAATTAAGCCGGTAATGGGTCCTTTGTCGCGGAATTGGAAACGGTGATTTTTTCCTGTTTCCCTTCTTCACCCTTGGGCAATTCATCAGGTGTATTTTCGAGTGTATCAAGTAGTATAAATGTTTTGTCTTCTTGGCTATCACTACGAGGTACTTCCTTCATTGATTGTGTCGAGGATTCCGGCGAATTCTTTGTAATCGACTTCACTGGTATTTTAGTCGACGGTGTCTTCCTTACCTCTTTAGCCACTGAAATCTCCGATTTTTCTTGACGGATCAACGCCTCCAATTCCCGTTCTAATCGGACGTCCACTTCCTCTTCCTCGCCTACCTCTTCGGTGGTAGCCAACACGTCCTCCATACCAGCTTGGAATGCCTGTTCAACTTCTTGGTAATCTTCCAAAGTTTCCCGAACCTGATCAAACGTAGTATCCATTTTATCGGGACTTAGTTCACTTTGGGCCATGATATCCCGCAAGGTTTGAGAACCTAGCGCATAAGCAGCTAAAATGTCGGCGTCAGTGGTAGCCGTTTGAATTTTGGTGATGATTTGCGCTAGGGTTTCGTACGCTTGCATTCGATGTCGTAAATTGGTATCGGAGAGCTCTTTGCGGAGGCGTAGGTAGCTTAGGGCTTGGTGACGACGTTGGTTGGATAGGGCTTGTTTAGCTAAAGTGGTGAGTTCCACTACACGGTGTTCGATCCCGGAAATTTGTTTACAAAGTTGGTCTTGGGTGACCATCATTTGTACAATATTATGGTCGGTCTCGGTAAATTGGGGTGGGGAACGACGAGGGGTATTTGAAGACGATGGATGACTCACTAGAAATTTAATCCAAGTAATCTCCAACGTGTTGGGGTCACGTCGTACTAGTACTTGGTGGATATCACGTTCCAAGTAGGTTAATAACACCTGGGCATCCGATTCGGCCATGGCGTATTGTATTTCTGATTTGCCTCGTGCAGTACCCGGTAAACACACATAAAAGCGTTCCCGGAACATATCGATTGACATGAGATTATCCGTGACAGGATATTGACACATATGTTTCTGTCGGTTTACCACCTTGGTAGCCGCCGCTTTAAGTGTAGGAATACTCACTAATGGCGTCTGTTCCACCCGCAGTGACCCTTGCCCATCTCCACTTACACCCGAATTCCACGACGAATTAGACAATCCCACACCCTCACTGTCTTCTTCCACCAAGTTAAGTTGCTGTAAACCCCACACCAAAGGCCCACTGACCAATTTCTCAAAAAGCCAAGCCGACCACCGAGCCGCCGGAGTTGAATAAAAATCCCCTAAACTCATAATTTCCCCACTGCTCTCCATATCCCTAATAACTGCCCCTAGTCCCAAAGGTGCCTCACCCTGCCAAGTGTACAAATGTCGTAAATGGTTCAAAGTAAACATTAACCTAGATTGGTCCGTAACCACTGACGGTGTATGAACGCGGGTGGTATGGGGAGCATCTTGTTCCTCCCTAGAACTTTCCACTACTAACCACCCTTGGTCCAACGTACGCTGAATGAGTCGCTTCCAAAATTGGACGTTGATAGCGTAGGCTTCCGCATTCACCCGACGAGTGCGGCCGAGGTCTGCGAAGAGGGAATGTCGGCGGGGTTCGGATTGAAGCTCGGGTAAACGTTTCAGATGCTCAGTGAGGTTAGTCATGCTTGTGGAGTGAAAAACTTGTAACAATAAGATATAGTATGAACGTCAATAAAGTGCAATGTAATAAAAAGAAAAGTGGAGGTGGAATTGTGAAAGTAAAGGTCGTTCTACACAATAAGCGACTTGAAATGGAGTCGCATTACTGTTACAAAAAGTACAAGTTATGGTGCACTAAGCGAAATCACAGTTTGGCAAACGTAAAAAAAAAATGAGAAGAATCTACACTAGAAATATTCTGAAGGTGGGGAACGCGTGGCAGGGCGCAGTAGGTGCCTACTAGGTGTGACTGGGAGTAAGACAAGGGGTTCAACAGACCTAAAATATGAGAGTTTGAACCCTTGGATTAATGTAGACAAGAATTAACAGAAGGTAGATATATTCACTACTCACGTGCTGAGCTCATCACTCTATGCCACACAAATCTATTGACTTGGTCGGGGAAAGGCACATCGTTATGGCAAACTTTTGACAACAAGAAAACGAGTTACTCAGAAGTGCGGACAGGATACTACACTTCTCAGTCTGCCAGATAATCGCTTTCATAGTCGAGGATGTCTTATTATTAGTAGAATGGATTAGAATCGTTAGTAATAATATCTGCGTTCGTCCCCAAAGTAATCAACACGGTGAGTAAAGGCTCACTGCAAGTACAGCAGTTAAATCTTAAGTCACGATGATGGATCGGTCACCGCTCCCAGGATATACGCTAGCCGGACCCACGTAATACGGTTTACTCCCCTCTTCACTTTTACTTACTATTCTAGCCTATACCTTAGTATTCACCCTTTCAGTATCCTTTCAAATTTTTATATTCTATATATTAGTCGTAGGTTCTGCATCGATTGTTGTGGGACGGTGTTACACCTTGCAATGACCTTCCTTTCGATTACGATTGGTATTGCCCTCACGAGAACTATACTAATCTATCGCCCCCCGGATAGTTACTGCGCTCTGTGATCCCCAGTACTACCCGTCCTTTAAGTTTCCCTTTTTACGATTGCATCATCTGTCAGTTCCCTCTTATGATCGATTGTGGATTTTTGCTCCTTGCTATGCTGCTATGTTTTACTTATTGACTTATGATATGAATACAAACTATACCAGCCTTAATGAAATGGAAGAAACTCAAGTGCCTGACCCAGGTGTATCGACACACATACATGCCTCTCTAGGTATCATTAGTATGGGTTCTAGTGATCTTGACGAACCCAAACTTGGGTTGAAAACCCTAAACCCGGGTTCAAGACCTAACAACCTGAATAAAAACGTGGTATCATTTGCATTATACTGTAGGATGCAATACGTCGTATACAAATTCAGAACTCATCATACCCAATACGAAATAAATGAACGGAGGAGAGGTGAATGTTATTTTCTTTTTTTACAACCCTCGCTATGTTCCAGTCATTCTTCATGAATAAACAAAGCTACGCTGGTACTATCATGCCTGCGCCAAATCTCCTACGTTTATACTGGCTCCCTTGCAACTCGTGCCATCATCCGCCTGTACGTTAACATTGCATTTAAGTATGTGGCCTTGGGCGTGTCTGTATTCAGTCCAGGTATTAGTGCCAGTTAAAACTGAATTACGCAAAGAGATACTAACAATCTAGTTTCCGTACCACGAATTTAGACATACGATTGAATAAATTACTGGATGTAATGGTCGCTACCCAATGTAATAACCTTTTAACAGATAGTTTTTTTTTCGCCTATATAGCGATTTGGAGCAAAGACGTACCAATTTCAATTTGGCTAATAGGATTGTGTGAGGGGTCTATCCAACGCTGGTGGACTTTGTTTTTTTTTGGTAAAAGATCAAACTAAAATAACCCACAAAGTTGTTATTGCCCCGGCTACCACTTCGTAGGCTTGTAGTTCATCGTTGTGCGTATTAATTCCGTAAGGAGCATATTAGTGGTCCAATGGGATCCCTTTGCGTTGATAATAACGGGTTACTACGTCCCGGAACAACGTAGAGCAGGGAACTTGGGCTTTCAACTTTGTGCATAGTAGAAACGCCCCCGAGAGTTTACGGTGCAGGCTGTACGTCTCTTCGGGGGGTGGGGTAAGCCGGTGTTCCAGCATATACGGAATATTGCGTTCCACCCGCTGTACCACGGTTTGTTGACCAAAATGGAAAAGAGTGGGCGCATGCTCGGAAAAGGATTCCCCCAGCGCCATGACGGAATCTACGTGAATATCGGCCATCTGCTGGGTTTCGTAGCCGGTGAGGAAGCCCAATTCTTGGGAATAAGTACGGCATTTCAACCGATCACCGTGGACCGCTGCTTGCAGCACCTTCATGTACAGCTCGATGAACCGGTCGTCAAAGGCTCGACTGGCGCCGAAATCCAGCAACCCAATGGTACGGTCGGTGGGATTATACAAAAAATTGCTCCAGTTGGGATCGGTTTGCATATATTGGAACTCGAAGATTTCCCGAAGACACAACTCGAGGATTTTGGTGGCCACCCAATTCCGGGTGGTTTGGTCGACTTGGGCCACTTGACCAATGGTTATACCCTGAAGCATTTCGGTAACCAAGACCCGCTGGGTGCTTAACGCCGGAATACTCTGAGGTACTCGGAAGGTAGGGTCATCGGCGAGAAGGGACCGGAAGCGGGATAAACACCGAGCCTCCCGATGGTAATCGGTCTCCCACTTTAATTCTCGCCGGGCTACCCGAATGGTATTTTCGAGATAAAGTCCTTTGGGGAGGAAATTCCCCATGACCAACAACGACTGTAGATTGTTGAGATCACTATCGATGGAATTCTCCACGCCTGGGTACTGAATTTTTACGGCCACCTCTAGTTCATCGGAGCTGGTCCGAGATGGGTATAATGCACGCAATTGGCCTAGTGCCACTGCGTCCAGTCCGGTCGCCATCTCGGATAACGTTACTTTACCCGCGTGGACCTGGCCTATCGATGCCGCCGCAAAAGGTACGTGGTTGAAATCGACCAACTGCTCTCGCCACGTTGGCCCCCATTCGGTGTGCAATATCTTGAGCATCTGCTTACGTGGCATATAGTTGGCACTGTTTTGCACCCGAGCCAGTACCCGAGCCAATTCCCCCGTGATAGCCTGGTTGTCTTGAATACTTAGCATCTGACCGAGTTTAAGCGCCGCCCCGCGCATTTTGGATAGCTTGGCTACCAACCGATCTGCATTGGCCGGGTTAATAAAAGGGGATCCCGTGGCTGAAGAGATTCCAACCGCTCGCCGTATCCCTTCTTGAAATGCACCTAGTCCCAACCCTGCGGCAAGTGATCCATAATGCCATAACCGCGTACCCCGCGAGGCGGGCATCCGTGACTCGGTAAGGGTGCGAGCTCCTGTAACAGCGTCGTCGGGATAAACAGGCGACTTTAACGGTGTCTTTTGCCATTCGTTTTCAAGGAGTGTTGGTGCTGCTGCCTTGCGAGTTTCCCATGAAGATGCCTTGGGTGAAGCAGTCGTTGTGAGGGGCTCCTTGGTTGGCGTAGGTGCGGCTATTATCATGGGACTGTCCGTAGCTGTAGCCTCAGTCGAAGTTCGCTTGTCCGTAAACGTCGCCGCATGGTTCTTTTTGTCAATACCCATCTTATCAGTATTTTCCGTCAAGGTTGTCCTTGGAATCAAGGTATACGGTGTGGTCCGCAGAGTAGTGGCACGATAAACATGCCGTACTTGATGTAGATTCAACGCAATGCATTTTTTAATTACACTGCTGGTTGCTTGGAGTAAAATAACGGCATCCGCCACCAGTATGGATTGGCCCATGGTGAAAAAAATGAACTAGTGAGCAGTCAGGTAATATGTTCTGAAAGACTTAATCCATAACTGAATTTCATGTACGATTAAATAGAAATAAAAACTCAACGAGCAGCGATACAGCCCCGAAAAGGCCCGAGGGTGGGTTGGGAAATTTACTGGGTGAAGGTGTTGGTGTTGTCAGGGCCAATCAAAGTACGATCAAGATGAGCTAGCCCGCAAAGGGTTCACCAGCATCCGATTCTGACCATTTCTCCTTCCTTTGCGTATATTATGCATAGAAAGAGGTACGTCAGGCCTATAACTAAAAGTAATAATCATCATTGGTTCCGTTTTTCTCTCATTTCACCTTTGACAGCTGGCCCTTGGCTTCGGTAAAATTAATAAAAAGCTAAATGATTGCCTGTATTTGTAGTGCGTTCTTGGATTATCCTGCGGGATGAATTCTGCGAAGAACGTCTTTCTTCCGCCATGGCAAACGCTAGATTTCACAAAAGAAAATTTCAAAATTTGTGCTAACTTCGCTAATAAAAATTCCAAGATATTGCTTAAGAAATTTAGATCGAAATAAAACTGGAATTTGAACTTTGGAATACAATATCCCAAATCACTTTAACTACTCGAAACAGACTAAATCTGAGGTCAAAGAATTACCCCCTAAATAAAGATGAACAGGATTTCACGAAATCCTACGAAAGAATTACTAAAATTTTTGACTAAAACCTTATGAGATTTTCTCAAATAAATGGACTAGATTTTAAGTTTCAGACCTATCAAAACTACACAGCAAACTAAACTATATCTGAACATTCAGATTACTCGAAAATACTCAATCGAAATAGATACTTAAAACAAATTTACGAACTTGAGTGGACCAATACAATAGTAGAAATAAATTACCCACCCAAACTACATAAAATTCAAACTGAACTAAAAAACTAGAGTGGAGTATGACTTTATTTCAAAATACTAAAACTGGATATTGGACCCTGTTCAAATGACAGAACTCTGACAGATTTAAATATGCTGTCGAAACCAGCAAAGAACAGTAAAATAAAATCGAAATACTACACAACAATTTTTTCTGAACGCAATGATAAATTTTTGCAATGGATAAAAATAGTACGAAATAAATGTGTCACCCACACAAGTGACAAATGACAATTGGATTCCGATTTTTTTTAGGAATATATCGGGAATTGATGATAAATTTCATCATACCCTTTGTGCGGCAGCACATAGTTTTGCGGGTTTCAGTTGGGTTTTGGCCATCTTCAAAATGAATCCAAATGTGGCATTGCGACTTGGACGAATGGGGCATGGTAAACGACGTTAAATTTTCAATAACTCAACTAAAACGAAAGATAAAAAGGTAAAACCAAGATTTGTCATTTCCAATTCAAGTGGAGTAACCGCACAAAGAAGGAGAAGAAAAAATAATACCAGTTTATCCCTGTTTCGTAAACAATATTACATTCATGATAGTTAAACATTTATATATATATACATATATTCATCACACATGCTTATCTACGTCGTGCTCCCCTCTCCCCCTTGTAGAAACGCAGGTAATGTGCATTATAAGAGCAACAGCTGTATTGTAAAGTATTATACACACATGATAGTAACAAGCCCTAGTTTAGCCATGCATTGGATATTGCATAGTAAAAATTTTATGCACATTTTAGTGAGCGTTAATGATAGTACAATATAAAAATATGTAAAGAAAAATATGGTGCTTACATAAAACAATAATATAACATTATATACGGAGTACTAAAGACAATGAACATGAACAATGGCATCATACTCAGGAAGCGGACAAACGAAGCATATGTAGAATCTTGGATATAGCAATATGTCAATGTAAAATCAATCAATCTATCGTTCGAATGCACCATCACATGACGAACCAATAGTTATTCCAACAATGGGTTATTCTTGGTGAATGCACGTTCATCGTGGGGGAGGGGTGGGTCATACTCTATTGTTCTTGTCCGGTGAATGAAACAGTGGCCGTTATGCCATTCCTGGCAAACAACCTGAAACTAAATAAAAGAAAAAGGTTTAGATTGACCGTACCAGCTCTAGAAAAAAGGTCCCCGGTGGTTGTAGACATCTCCTACCAAAATGAAGGGAGATAGAGAGAGAGGGGGGGAATGCTTCACGGCGAGAATATGCATCTGAAGAAGGACGGATATAGTAATACCGGCAAAATTATTTCAATCCCTTCCTGGCTTTTGTCTACACGGGACAAAATAAAAGTCTATCAATGACTATAAAGAGGCAACTCAGTGCGACAAAGACTCGCTGTTGGCATGGATCTGGAACACTTGCTGCATAACTTTTAAAAATGGCTTGGCAAAAGTACCGCTTTGCAACCCGTCAGCCACTTTGCAAATTTCCACGAAAATGGATTGGGGCGAAAGTAATATGGTGGATTCCTCGGGGGGCAGCATTAAAGCCACTGTTCCTTTGGGCCCTCGAGGGGAAGTCGGTGGGGTAGCACAAGGATCGTCCAAGGAGAAACTGGGTTCCATACCGACGGAATGGGTAGAAATTAACGAATGGACGGGTGAGGGAGGTGGCTTGGGAGCACCATTCCGGCGGACCCGGAATCGCTCGGGACCATCTTCCATAAGGGCTGGGGTAGATAAAAAATGTACATTGGTCCCAGTTCGATTTTTCCCACCAACAAACTTGGGCATTACATCCAACGGCAGCAGGGAGGCATCCCCGGTGGCCAAAGCGTGCTCGAGCTCACCCAATTCTTTATCCGGGTAGCGCTCTAAGGCGTATTGCACTTGCTGCAGGGTATTGGCGTGGGACCGGAACCACCAAAAGGCTTGGTCGGGATCCGTCAAACACAAAGAATCTGGAGAATATAATAGGGCATGCACCAGAGCGAGTCGCGGGATAGCTAATATGACGGCCGGTTCAAAGCTTTCCACGTCATCCCGTTGTACAATTCCCCGTGCCAATGCACGAAGGACGCATTCAGAAAGTATCACGGTCAGCAGTTCCAACTGTTGGTCGTCATCCACAGTGATATCATTATTCCCACTGTTCCGTAGTTCACTGTTACCCACGTCAAAGTAAGCAAAACACAGCTGACGCTCAAAGGTAGTCCAAGCCCGGTCGAAATCGCCCAACACCGGGTAGAGTAAAACGTAAGGCGCCCGGGTACATTCCTGGGCCCGGTGTCGAAATACAAACCGTAAGGCGTCCAACGAAGCGCACAACTCCGTCGCAGGCCGACGTAACGCACCGGACTGGTCCTCGATACCCCGGATTTGGAAACCACGTGACAGAGCCTGAGCGGCGAAGAGAATACTTTCGGAAAAGCTACGGTTGAGCTCATGTTGGTCCTCGTCAGGCAAGTACTGCCGATAGTTACGCGAGGCCCGCTGGGAAGTGTCCATACCACTGTAGATTAGGTAAATGGTATTGAGAAAAATACGTTGACACATGTGAACACGGTCGGCACATTCTTTGAAAGCGGCACTAGCAGGATTGCTACACCGCTCGAGTAATGCGATAGCGGACGAAAGTTTTTCTTCGGCCAAAAAGTACATGGCCAGGGGTTTATTGTCAGCGGTATTGGACAGTTTGGGAGCGGTCGTGACTTTCCATTTGGGACACTGGAAAATTTGGGTTATCACCGGTAAATTGTTGAGGGTGCCATTAGCGGAAGCCCCTTCGTGAACCAGTTGGGTGGAAGCGGTAGAGCGTTGGAAAGTTCGGTTCCAAGCGGTGGACCGGGCGGTCCGATGTCCGGCAGTAGAAGGGTGGGAAAGTGGCGCTTCGGTCATGTTGTTCGGTATAATGGTACTTTCCATGACTGTCTATCGACTTGGTTCGTACAAATACCAATGTATAGCAGTAGACCACGTTTTAAACTCTAGAACGGTGGTCAAAACGAAACGGTTGCAAAAAAAAAAATTTCTATCAAACCGACGTGCTGCTATACGGTGAACTGGATACAACGAACCAAGTTCGAAAATATTAATGATAATAGGGGGAAGCCCGTGGAAACGAAACAACAATCAACCAGGATAATAATCGACAAAGGGCCCCTCGCGAAGGGAGCGAGAAAGAAAGTGAAAAAAGGGCAATGACGTGCGTATTTTAAATATGTTTGTCACCACAGGCAGAAAATACAATCTTGGTGAGCGCAGTCAGAAATTAGGTATCAAGCAGCAGCAAAGAAGAGAGAAATAGCCGACTAACAAAATGTAAGAGTCCAAAATTCCAAGAAGAAATATGGGCCTTGGTTGCGCTATCAGCTTTGTTGGCGATATAATGACGAAAAAAAAAGCAAAGCACTAGGATAATGTTTGCTCGGTGTAACTGCCTCCAAAACACAAGTCTTGTATATAAAGGCAAGGCAAAAGCAGAAAAGGAGGGAGAAAAGTAGGACGGTGTCAATTGTCAAACTATATTAAAATATGGGAAAGGTAAGACGATGCACCCATTCACTATTATCACTCGGTATAAACCAAGTGTGAGCCTTGTGTACCAACGTTGGTTGATATGTCTTGGCGGTGTGCCACGGTAGTACAGAAATGATCACAAGGCGTTGCAATAGGAGTTGTCCAGTGACTAGCACGAATGAGGTGCGCAGAAAATGACCAAAAAACAGCTTTTGTTCGTCGTGGGTGGAAAACCGAGAACAGCAACGGCAATAATACGACAAGCGGTGTGTACGTCAGCGCAAATATAGACAGCAAACCCAAAGGTACCCTATAAATTTGTGTTTTTTTTTGGGAGGAGGGTTTTCCCGTAAGAAAATCTTAGGTGTAATTGTGCGTGTGTGTGTGTATGTGTAAGTAGTGCAAAAAAAACAACCCGAAATAATATTGGTCACGGCTGAATTGTAGCATAAAGAGTTCGTATGTAGTGGGTTTAAAACAGTGAAGTCGTAACAATTATAAACGTGGGTGCCAATGTATAGATGAATGGCTATACAGACGCGTAACACTAGAAAAGGTTCGTTTCTAACAAAGTCGTTCAAGCACTGATAGATATATATCAGCAAAGAGAAACAGCAAGCTGATAAATGTATATCTTTTTTTTTTTAGAAAAAAAAATAAAGGTAAAAGTCATAAAACGTCAGCAAGGGCGGATAATCTTTAAACTGACATTCAAAGGTTGCACTGCACACATACACTCACACGACTAAGGATTAAAGGGACCAACAACAACAATAATAAGGTGAGTTGGAGGTTAACTGTAACAAGGTGAAGACGAATAATTAAATAGCACAAGGCTGCTGCCTATAAAATACATAATCACAGTGGAGCGATAACGAGTGTTTATATATTCAATCTACCACGAACCCAGGATTAACCGACGGAGGAGGGGATTGACACCACTAATGAAGTGATTGGCGATTCGCAACCGTGAATTAAGACAACAAACCCAACCGGAAACACGCAAGAGTTAAAGGAAGGGAGGACGGTCGATCTCGAGCTGAACCAGGAATAACATAAGGGTAAGGGCCACTTTATCACTGTCCAGTGTTGGACCCTCTCCTTCAAAAGGACACCAAACGATATATTAAAGGGTATTGCACCCGTGATAGTCCCTATTGGCCTATCTCCTATCTAGCAGTAGCCTATCAAATATAAACGAGACCCATCACAAAGGGAGGTCCCTTTGGCTTAAATTTAGGTGACCCATGCTTAGCCGTAGGAAAATACTGGTTGGCCCGTGTTCGTAATTTTTTTTTGGGAAACCACCATATTTATGCATTTCATAAGTGATAGGAGGGCTGTAGTGTAGTGCCCGCAGGACTTTTCTCCTCCCACGAAAACTTGTACCACTCCCAGCTTCCATTTTAAGCAGGTCCGACTTGGCAAAATAGTCATGGCCCCTCTATCCCAGACCACTGCCCCGATCCACTTGGGCTCGGGAGACTTCACTCAGGCGAAGGGAACGAATGAATCGATGAGCCTACCCCTCCCCTGAAACGTAACTGAACGGTGCAGGGGATGGCTTGAAATCAATGTGTACATCTGTCATGCGTAGTTCGGTGTCAATTCTATATCCTTTTGTGGAAACCGGTGTCAGCTTTAAAGGATCACGTTATTCACACTGTCACCTATTCAAAAAAATTAAGGCCTTGTGTGAACATATCAGCCATACGATCTAACCTTTATATATGTATATATATATATATTCGTCAGTTGATGGTGCAAAAGTATGGAAACAATTCACACGGCTTAATCCTAAGTTCAGTGCAATAACGTGGTGTTGTTTGTCAACTTTGAGCTGGTTTTCGGTTAGGGAATTGTTGCGAATATCCGGTTTCGAATTTCACGGTTCCCTGTCTGTTTAGAAGCGAATGTTTCACATCAATAGATACTACGTTGCCTATCTAAGCCTCTTGCAAGTATGCAGTAGCAACTCTACAGTCTATGCGGTTTTAATTATTTATTTATTTTTGGATGAGAAAAAAACGCCAGGACTGTCGAAATGGCAAGTCCTAGAAACTAGCTTGAGAGGTTCTATACTTTTCATATTTGAACTTTCCCAAATATCCCGAGGCAGATCTCGCGATTACAACTTTATCTAAACAATATTTAGTAGGTGCACCGTTCCTTGAACCACTTGGCAAAGTGACAAAGTAAGTAAACGAGTTAAAATTACACTTTCATTCGCAGCACTCAATGAGTCAGATTCAAACTTCCACCTCTTGCGTTTATGATTTTTTTTGGACAAAGTTTACCTGGGATACACGTTGCAACTCGGCAGGAATACATCAAAGTTTGGATTCATCAAAGTGGTCAATAAAACAACGTATCATACGTACCTGATATTCTTCGTGCTACCTAATCAAGTGTAATAAGAGGATTGTCGAATATCATATGCTTTCCCACCCACTCTAATAATCATTAGTTAATAAAAAAATGTCAAATGCTAATGAAATACCTATTTCTACCAGACCTGTACCCAAAACGAAAAAAAAATAATAATATAGGTTTCAATGATCATCTGCGGTAGGGTAGGAAAGTGTTAATCTCCATATTTTCCGCCTCTGTCAGTAATCCATATCATGTGACTCATTAACTACTTATGTACTGCCGTACTATTTAGTACGGAAAAACTTCAGTTTATTAACCCAGTTAGGAAGAGTGGATGTCAGTAATCTAGCTTACATTTGTGAAACCAACCGCAGTTTCCTGGAAATTTAGATTAGATTTTTGTTTTTTGGATTATTCTGATGTCACTAGGGCTGGAGAGTCTTGTTTAGTAGTATATAAACCCAGTAAAATACTGGCAGGGTTCAGGGGCTTTACTCTGGGATTTAAAGGGGGTATAGGGATTTTGATACTGTTTGTGTTTATTAGGAAGTGGGAGAGTATTTTAGTAATAAATTTCGTGATATTAGGATTTTTCAGACTATTTGTCATGATTGGTAGCTATGGTGCTACTATAAACCAGTTGTACATGATTACCACCTGCAACTGCGGTATCCTCTCAACTGGATTACTATGCCATAG
>JAOPJG010000646.1:0-19160 GCA_027478255.1 Dispira simplex | reverse complement strand
GCCATCAAATCAGCTTCTCTTTGAAGGAGCTGGTTGTCCTCATTGGGAGATGTAATCTCCAACTCCCTTTCTGCCATTGGCCCAGCTTCATCATGAGGTAGCTGGTTATCCTTATCAGGAGATGTAATCTTCCACTCCTGTTCTATTCACAGATATAGCCACCTTTAGTGATATCATGTTTTTTGTTTCTGTCTTTTTTTTGTTTGTATTTCACATGAGGGCATTAACTCCTCCCCTAAACTTTACAATCTGCCCTGGGTGAATGGGTATTACTATTCTCCCATGCCACAGGTCCTGAGAAGATATACAAGTGCACAAGCAGTCTTTATTTTCTATATTCATTTATTAAATAAAGATTTTCGTTATTATTTGGCTGTTCTCTGCCTCTGGTTACATCTTACCTCACATGACTCTTCTCCCTATATCTACGAGGTATATAATTCACTTACTGAGCCATCACTGATGGCTCTCCTCTTTTGGAAGCATTGCTTGCATTATTGTTCATCTTGTATTACACTTTGTTTACATGTCTCGTGCATATCTCATATTGTTTAACCACTCTACTTATTTATTCAAACCTTCACAGATTTATTTACATACTTCTAGGTCTTTATTGTTTTATTTAATGCCTCCTCACGTCAGTGACTTGAACCCTATTACATTACCATGGATAACCTGGGCAAAGGGAAGAAGAGTGTGATAAAAGCAAAACGTATCTGCTATTAACTAGTGTGCATTATGCAAATTTATAAAAATGGGTACAGCTTGTGGTAATCACTACGAATGTCTATGGAATTAGAGTCCATGGGTAAAGGCTTTGGCTTACCAAGAGAGGCACAGAAAACTCCCATGTGCTTGTCCCTCTTAGGTAAATGTGTAGTGAGAATTTCTTGTTAGATGAATCAGTGGGAAGCAAGTTGGTTCCACTGATGCCCTTCAAACATGGTAAAGACTGGGTTCCGCGATACAGATAATAAGAATGTACTAAAAAAATAAACTAATAATCTTCGAATATGAACAAAAGATATTCAATGGAATAGAATTAATTGATTTGACTTAAAGCAATCGAAATATATAAAACTGAACTATGAATTACAATATTCCAAATAAATTTTCAACGAAATGACCAGATCTTCAGTTCAGGTCTTATGAAATGACACAACGAAATGGACACTTAAAACAAGTCTACGAACTTGCATGGAACAATTCAATATTAAAATAATTTACTCACTCAAACAACATCCAACCCAACCTAATCAAAATAAATGGAGTGGAGTATAACTCTATTTCAAAGTATTGAATAGTGGATACTGTCCAAATTTGACTGAATTCTGGCAGGTTTAAATATGCCGTTGAATTTAGCAAAGAACAGTAAAGAATAAAATCGAAACAACACAAAATTTTTCTACAAATTTCACTAAGTCAACTGATAGATTTTGCAAATTATAAAATGGCACCCATTCAACTGATAAATGACTGTTTGACTTAAATGATAGATTTTAATATTAGGCTGTTGTCCGTCTTTAGACATAGCCTATGTCACGTGAGTGGCTATGGCTTATGTCACCCCCTGGTATATAGTTTGCACATTGAGTGCTCACTCTTGGATTCCTGCTCTTCCAAAATTAGTTTATTCTATAGTACTTACACAGTGTTTATATGTCTTATGACATTAGTATTAGTTCAATCCAATGTTTATTAAAGGCTATTAGTTTACCCAATTCCCAACATAAACATTCTTGTTTAAACTGATAGATCATTAACTACTCTTATATTGTTTATTACTTCAGTTTATTTGTGGGCCAACTCGCACTGTGAATACGGAATTCGTTGCAATAGTTTACCCTTTGCGTATTAGGTAAAACAGCGGGTACTAGCCAACATCTACTCAACGAAAATCTATTTATTCTTGTGGCAAGCGGTTGTTCCTATTTCCGTTCAGTCGGCCCTTTCTAGAAAAAAAAACAAACAACTCGAATTGAAAAACAAAAAATACTTTTAAAGAGATAAAACAGCCAAGGTACCAATATATATACGGCATGTAGAACAAGCTAAGAAAAATAAATCACCTTATCCTTCCATCGAACCCTCTTCCAATGAGGCCCCATGGGGTATACTGGTGATAGCAACATAGTTCTCTTCAATATTGGCCTCCCGTTGAGCTTCTTGCTTCGCCCGAATATGACCCCATCCACCGCGACCGGCGTCGAATTCTTGTCGGTATTCATCGCGAACCTGACCACCGCTACGACCTCGTCCGAATTGGCGACCTTCACGGAACCCGGGGTCTAAATCGGTTCGGATGATGCGGTCGTCTAATTTTGTTCCGTTAATATACCTCATGCAATCCAGGGTATCTTCACGACGATAATATCTAGAAATAGCCATATCCACCATTGTAAAAAAACGCCCCCCATGGTAAATTAGTGGTGGTAAAATGACACTATAGCCACAGCACACGTATATATGAATTTAATTAACCCATACCATAGCATATTGGCACCAATTTTTATCTTGAAGGAACCGAAAAAACAGAGTTTACTTACTCTACAAAACAAAACCCACACGGGGTACGCTTGTTACGGTCCAACCCCATGATAATGCGTTTAATTTCACCGCATTTTGAGAAGAGTTCGTAAATTTGCTCTTCGGTAGTGAAAAACGATAGATTGCCCACGTACAACGTGGTGGAAAATTGGACGTCTTTGTTGAATTGTGAAACGTTTCCCTATAAACCAGTACCGGTATTATCCGGAATAAGTTGCCCGGAAGCAGGTTAACAGCGTTAAATAAGATGGGTTGTTGCAGAGTCCCTCATATTAGTAGCTAATAAGAATTTAGGACAGTGTTGGGGAAACGGAAAATTAAATAGATTGGCTTTGCTTTTCCTGAAAAGAATTCAAAGCCCACTTGGCCGATGGGCTCAACGAGAGTGGATATAAATCTAGTTTATAATTACCTTGTACTGATGGTCGCGGTACGAGGAAGGCTTATCCAGTCGCTGTACTACAAAAGACATTGCGAAAACGAGGTACGATTTGACTACAAAGTTGGAATAACGTTAAAATTATTAAAGAGAAAGAGGTTGATTTCCACGAGGATGTACTCAACACAGGACAAGAGGATGAGATAAAAAAAGCAGGCGAGTCCCCTACGAAGAGTTGTTCATAACTATGTCGAAATCTGTGTAAGGCGGGTTGATTGTTAACCTGCCGAATTTTCTTTATTATCTGCTTTATTCTACATAATTTTTGTGAAGCTTTTTTTTCTTTTTTATAATTTCTTTCATATCGTACACTTGTCAATGTACTACACTACTACCCATGTCCCAGTTTTCTAGGTGGTAAATAAACCCCGCGACATGTGGGAGATAAACAAAGCAATTGGAGAGTATGGGAATCCCGTTTAACCATATTATAGCCCATGTTAGCACTCTGAGCGTTTTCGGTATATTAGGACTCTGGATTCGTTTGGCACTATCGCAATTATTTGCGTTTGCACATAATGAGGTTTTCCCTCTGGCCATGGTGCAAGGATTAGGGTGCGTGATTTACGGATTTCTAATGGAATTGAAAACTATCCACCAAACCGACCTGCACGCTTGGAAACGGGCTGTTCAGAATATTCTTAATTCCCCCGCACCTATTTCCCCAACTGCGGTACAGCCATATAGAGCTACTATTCCGACGGGTAAGACTAGACCTACCACTGACTTACTAGAAGTTAACGGGGAAACATCCACAGAAATTCCTCCATCCAGGGACGACGAATTGGAGTTTACCCGGCAATACGGGGTTAACCCTTTGGACTACATGTTAGCCGGTAACGGCTACATTGCCACGGGAATTTCCGTGGGCCTGTGCGGTTCCATCACCACGTTTTCTACATGGCAACTGGATGTATTCACGGCGGCTTTCCGTATTCCGGCCAATTTACCGTATCACCCTTCCAAGGAGGTATTTCCCCCTACCCAATTTCAATCCTTACTGGTTGCGTTTACTTTACTCATTATTACTTGGAGTATATCACTAAGCGGGTTCACCTTTGGTCGTCATCTCGCGGTGAGTTGGTCCCACATTAATCCGTTTAAACGTAAACGAGTGCTTCGACGTAGTTCTATTTGTAGCCTCATTCAACATTTCCATGGACCATCTACATCTCACGACTCTGCTCACTTTCGCGAGGATGAAAACGGTTGGAGAGTTGATATCCGTCAAGTGGTATTCCCCCACTGGAATATCACTATGCACCAATTCGACCATATGATATATCACGCAACTATTGCACTGGCGATTATGACCTGGGCCGGTGTGATCGTGAGTGCCAGTCTAACTCGTACCTGGCGTGATTATACCTTGTCGGCTTGTTTTGCGCCCGTAGGTGTACTACTCCGTTTCTTGCTGGCTCGTTTCAACCGTTGGCAAACCCCGTTTCCCACTGAGGCATCCAGTCGTATTACTACCCCTACCTTGAAATTCATCTGGGCTTCTCGATTTCGGATTTGGCTAGCCCAGCTCTTTAATCCCTTTCCCTGGGGTACATTATTAGCCAATGTCGGTGGTACGGCGCTGGCGGGGGCTTTATTCATCCTGGGCCGAGCAGTGTTTTATGTTGACGATCCTTTCAACTCAGACGGTCACATATTTTGTCAATTTCGCACAGCTCTCATCGCGGGACTGTGTGGCTGCATTACCACCGTCTCCACCTTTGTGGCTGAAGCCCGGTACCAGTTACCCGGATACGCCCTTCGGTATGTTTATGTGTTCCTGTCCATTGCTTTGGCCCAGATTGTGCTCAATCTCATCGTGGGTTTATTCGAATGGATTGTACAACCAGGCACTCGTACCGGTCGTTTGGTGTGCTCCTAAACACGCCTTTCCAGAATCTACTGTTGGACCAATTCGACTTTCTAGTAGTAAAATCCTTTCCTTTCGTTTTGCTGCATCTAAATCTCAATGGGCCAATTCAACAGACAATGTAACTATGCAAGTGACGTTCTGGGAATGGTTCTTGCAAGAAACCATTATATACCTACTATGCTGAGAATCGTTTGGTACTACTTTACATTATCAATCACCAAAAATATTAAGAAATCAGAAAAACGAGAACCAAGTATGCATAGCGAAAGTGGTCCAGCAATAAACAACACTACCAGCCACCATTACACCCCAAACACCAGGCTGGCAGTAAAAAATTACACGGGTAGATCGTCAAGTGATGCGAATACCCATGGAAATATTAGCCTCGTTTTAACTGGCCTCCACTTCAGGTACGTTGATTTCCTCGGTAGGGGGTATCTCCGGGGTAGTTTTAGACTTGCGAGCCCTGGTAGTTTTCTTGGTAGGAGTTGTGGTATCCCGACTGGGATGAACCACCCGGGTGGACAATTTGGAAGCAGGGGGAGGGGAAGCACCGCGTAACCGAAGGGATTCGGCATCAAAGGAAAGGTACACCTTGCCAAGTGTGCCATCAAAACGATTCTTTTGAATATCCAAATAACGGGTAGCTAGGGCATCCCCAAACTCATTGGCAACACTCTTGGCAATTTTACCCACTTTCTGGATCAGCACGACATTATCGGCATCCTGGGTAATCTTAGCGGAGCCGAATATAGAATTGATATCTAAAGCACCCTTGTCGTTATTTTCCTTGCGGGGATGTACCACTAGGGATACGTGTACGTTATTTTCGGTAGCAAACTGACGAAAGGTGTTGAGAGCCATCTCCTGTAAATCCCACTTTTCGTAACCTTTACCCTGACCCGTCATCATAAACTGCAGGTTATCAATTACCACGTGTTGAACATCGTAGGCGTACACGGCGTGTTTCATGGCCTCGATCACCGTTTTGGCCTGAGTGCTACCGAAAAATTTGAGAAAGTAGAGCGGGAGTTGTTCGAAACGATCGGCCCAGTAATCAAATTCTTCCTGGTGAGTACTGAGATCTTTGTTGGCCAATTGGTACAGCATTTTCTTGGCCAATCGTACATTAGGAATTTCAAAACTTCCCCACAGTGTACTAACACCCGACTGGCAAAAATCCAGTGACAAATGACTTAGTATAGTTGTTTTGCCTACTCCGGTAGTACCACTCACGATAGATAATTCACCCGGTCGCAATCCCTTTAGAATGGTGTTGTATTGGCTAAAATCGCGTGACTTGACGCCGGCCACATCGTCAGGATTTAGAATTTCCTGGTGAACGGCATCCCGTAGAGACGAAAACTCGAGAATTTGTTCGTGACCCAACGGTCGGGCCAGGTCCAAGATGGGTTGAAAAGCATGTCCGTGCATCAGAGCGTCCGAGGCGTTGAGCGGACCATTGCTGTTACCCCCACGGGAGGCTACAATCAAACACCGGTCGATACCTAGCTTGTTCACGATACGCAGCGTAGCTTCCTGACCCTGAATGTCGTCATCCAACCACACATAAATTCGAGAAAAGCGTTCTAAAAGTCGCATTTCCTCCAGGGGAAGTTGATAGGTGTTGGTGGGTAATGCCACGCTGGGGATACCCGTTTCCTGATAAGTCGCCATAGCGTCCAATTCCCGACCGGTAAGAATGATGGTATCGGCGTCCACGGGCGCTAGGTGGTAACCAAATAGCCCCGGTTGGGCATTGCGGACGGGGTCAAAAACGACGTGTTGGTGATCGGGCCAAGACAAGGCACGAAACCGGGTTACCTTGAACCGATCCGTATCTAAATGTTCCACCGGTGGGGAAGCGGGGTCTTCGGCGGTTGATAAATCGGCAGTCACGGAAGTCACCTCAGTCTTTTTCGGGATTCCACGTTGACGCACACCTTTTACGCGCTCGTCGTTGGGTGCAGTCCGGGGAAATACCACAAAGGGAAGTATATCGGCGGTCGTTCCTAAGGTCCCATCGGAGGGTGTCTCTGGTAATTGTGGTTCCTCATCTATGGCGGTGAAGGTCTCCGTCTCGTCTTTACTGTAGGCCCGATGGGAATGGATGGCGTCCTTTGGAGATGTAATGGTTGCCGGGTTGGTATCCAAATACGTTAGCCCCACGAGAAATTGATTCAATATTTCGGGTTTTAAACGACGCTGTTCGGGTGCTTGACCGGTCAATTGGGTGAAAACTACCGGGTTTTCGGGTAAATTGCGAATATAGGTACCCACGTCGCCGAGGGGCCGTTCAAATGGGTCAGTGGCTAGATTAGATTGACCCGAACTACCTAATACCAAGGCACTGACAGATTCGATATGAAAATGGGGGTTCCGATTCACTAAACGTTTGTAATCGACCCACGTCCCTTTGGTAAGACATTTTGTGCAAACAAAAGCCCCCGTCTTTTTACAGAGATGGGCAGTGTAATTATGACGCTCAGATCGAGGGGGACATTTCGGACACTTGACCAAGAGCTCACTCGGTTTGGGACCCTGTCGGGGATTCTGGCCCATTTTATGCAACTGATTGTAGAGAGCGGTGAGCGTCAAGGGACTTGATCGGGTACTGGAGGTGGATTTATAAGCCACGTTCACCTCCTCACTGCACTGATCAAGTTTATCCTTGGAAATGATACGGGATTCGCTGTGAGTTGCCCTACGTTTACGTGGAGACTTGGTCGACGTCATCTTGGCTTCAGTTGTTGCTGTTGTTGCTGCCGTGGAAAACGAAGGGTCAGTTTCTAGAGGTGAACTAATTTCAAGTTGGTTATTCAAAGTTGAAAAGGTTGCGCTGGGCTGGTTTTCGACAAGATTATCAGTCCAAGTCTCGTCCACCACCGCCGCGGCCGGCCCCGTACCCGCGGGATGAATGTAACGCGTTATTCTGGGCCGAAGGATCAGAGGACGAAGACTGGCTGGTGGATAGCAAGTTGCCCATGAGTAAATCAGCCCTTGTCTACCCGGTCGGGGTACCAAGCGAGTAAGCATCGTGACGTGGATCAAAAAGAATCAAAGGTGGTGGAGCAGAGGGTGGCAAAGAAAAGGCGGATAAAGGACAGAGCATAAAGCAGGGTTTATGTCAGCTTGTGAAATCAAGGAGTAGTAAAATAAACAATGGGCTTGTTGCTTACAATAGGTGTGGGGCTTCGCTTCCAATGTTAATATTTTATGCAAATTCATTCGAAAAAAACACGGCCTTGATTCAACAAAGCAAAAAAAAAATAATTTTTATCGTCTTATTTTTCCGCAGTTTGTGAAACCAATAATACCAATTCCCACAGTTCTTTATATGCGGAGTATTGCTTTCCACAAAGGTCGAACGGAATAAAAAAGATATCTACCGTAGTTTTGATTAGTTGCGGTTGTCCATGTTAAAGTGTGGTTTCCTGATTCGTTTAGATCACCACGGTTTCTTATTCGGCCTGTGGTTGGGTTTCCGTTTGCATTTTATCACCCGTTGCATTCAGACCGATTTAAATCCTTAGAAGGTGCTCGATTATTGCAACCTCCGAGTTCCCCCTCCCCTTTTGCCCTCTCGTCGCGTTTATCCCGCTTACCTTTGACTCGTAGTCCTCTCCGTACGCTTTATCGCTATTGTTGTACTCGCTTTAATTTTTTTGGTACTATCTTTATAATTTCCATGGCGTTTTCCATGGGTATGCCGGCCTCCGGTTCTGGATTCGGGTTTGGATCCACCACTACAGCGAATACCAATACCACCTCCTCTGCGGCTGCCCCAACATCGTTGTTTTCCTTTGGTAATACCGCTACTAACACTAGTACCAGCACCAGCGCAAGTGGCTCACCATCGCTACGACGGTCCCTGTCTAACCCAGGCACTACACCGTTATTCGGAACGGCCCTTGGTGGCGCCAATGCCAACTCCAGCCGTCCTCGTGCTTCGGCAATTACCTCAGGTACTAGCATTGCGCAACCTTCCAGTACTTCCACCAATCCGCCTGGGAGCTTCTTTGGTACTACCACCACTTCCCAGCCCGCGACCACGACAAATGTTTTTGGTACTAGTACGACTGGTCAGGGTAGTTTATTTGGGAGCAATCCCGCATCACAACCCGCTACGTCTTCCACTTCTCTGTTTGGTTCGACGACAAGTACTGCAGCCAACAATCCCACTCTAACGTCCACTGCCCCTGCCTTTGGTTCGACCTCTACCGGCTTATTTGGTCGACCCACTACCACCAGCGCTACTACACCGGCGGCTGGACTTGCTTTTTCGCAGAATACCAATGGAAGTAATACATTGACCCCCGGAACGCAACCAGGTGCGGCACCCATTTGGGATCAGATCATGCAGGTTAAAGAAGCGTGGAATCCAAATTCCCCTCTGTGTCAGTTTAAACACTATTTTTATAATTTGGTGGACCCCACCCAGATCCATCTCTATACCTGTCCACCCGATCACGACCCCGCCCTATGGGCCCAGGCTCAGCAGGACAACCCTGACCCTACCTGTTTGGTTCCGGCTCTCGCTGTCGGATTCGGAGATCTCCAAAAGCGAGCCGAACAACAGAAACACGAGGCGGAGCTCCATACGGCCAAATTGGAGGAGATTAGCGCCAAATTATCCCAGTTGAACAACAAACACACATTGGAGAATCTGGCCAAGTTAGTCGAATTTAAGCGCCGAAATCAAGAGCAGTCTTACCGGATTTTGAAGCTGATGAAGATGATGCAAATCGTGCGTTACAGCGGTCAGACTTTACGTCCTGAAGAAGAGATGATCCGGGTACGTTTGGAACGAATTATGAACGAACTGGTCAAGCCGGGGCAGCTCCAGAGGAAAACCCAGGATTTGTGGGCTCAGGCCCAGAGTTTGTTGGTTCAACGTCAGCGATTACATCATACTCCGTTAGGTACAGTGCGGTACGAGGTGACTAGTAACGAAGACTTGGAGAAATGTGTCAATATCTTGGATAATTACCAAGCCGGTCTGTCTCAGCTCACGTCGGTCATGCAACAAGATTTACAGGACGTACAAAAGCAGTTGGCGAATACCACCACCTGACCTTGATTTTAGTGGGGGGAGGGTTTCTTTTACCGTATGTGATGGATGGGGAATGACACTGATGGAAACCTTTTTACTGCGGAAGTTGGGGAGTATGCATTTTATTATTCTTTGGATAATAGCGAGAAAATGCCAAGGAGAGGTAAGAATTTCCAGTAAACGATTGGCGGCAAAACGTTTTTGAAATTGTTTGGTTGATTTAGGACAGTCTTTTGTTGGATTAAATCTACCACCTTGTGTTGTTTTAGGTTTACGAATTGTGTTTGGTTTCTTTTGAATTCATTAAATTATAAGGTATTCAAAGCTTAAAAAATATGGAGGTGAGTACAGGACACTGTCATAGTGCTAGCAAAGAATATCTAAATATATTTTACCCAGTGGAACTCTGGTGCTACGATCCAGGAAAACTTTTGAACTTACTTCGATTCGTTGACGGATATCCACACCCCTCTGTAAGTTGATGATGGTAGTAGTGTTCACACCTTCATGTCACGTGACATTGTCGTCGCCCGTCCTTTTTTTTGGATGGGGAGAGGGAAACCAGGACTTTCCTACAGTGGTCAATGTCGGCTGGCCCTTTCCTCGTTGGTTCTATATTTTCTCCCCACCGAAATCCATCCTTTTTTTTTCTATAGGACTTTAGTAGTGGTGGAATCCAGTCATTTTGTTGACTATGCATTGAATCCCCGTCTGATTTGCTTCGTTTTAATAATTCGTTTGAATATATTTAACGGTTTAGTATTTACTTTACTTTTGTGCCAGAGCGTTACCGTGTCACTTAGATCCATCCCTTATTGAGGTAGGTGCACGTACTCTAAGCCATAACGATCGGACTTTGGTTCAGCCTTCACCCCCCCCAAGCCAACCGGTGGATCCACGATATATCAGAGCGTTGGGTTATCGTTACTCATCGTTGAAGACAATGTTTATTATTTTAAAATGAGGCGAGAAGCTTCTCTCTGATTTGGTTGATCACCAAAGAATAATAGGTTAACCAACAATGATAAAAGTACATTCTTGTTCAATTTTATCCCCTTGTTACTAATCACTTTTGTTGTTATTGGCTTGTTTTTTTTCCCTATCCTTTACCTAAATCGTTGCTGATTTCCTCTTTCAGTGTCTAGTTCTCCTATTTAACCAATATGCTCCGATTCGTCGCTTTCCGTGCCGCCACACGTCTGTCTGCCCAGACCTATGTGGGCCGTTTTGCCAACGCCCGCTCGGCATCTCTGATCACTAAAGTCCCTAGCAGCTCTACTCTCCCAACGGTAGTGTCGATTTTGCCTGTGAACGGTGTCACTGCGCGTTATTACTCTGCCGCCCCCGAACTTACCCGTGAAAAGGTTGAGGAGCGTGTGTTGGAAGTACTGAAGGATTTCGATAAAGTGCCCCAGGACAAGGTAAGTTCATATTTATGATTATTACTATCTTTTAGGAAAAGGGGGAAAAGTTTGTTATCAGACACTGTGCTTTATTTACATCACTATCTCATTCGCCTGGGGACTAAATATTCACATTTTTTTTTGGAATTTTTCGATTAATTATGATGGGATTCCACTATGTCTGGGTAAAAACTACACATTCGCTGCATGTTTTTTACCGGGTTTTTTTTCGGCTGGTTCATACAATCTGTTCCACTAGTTGACACCCAAGTCTGACTTTGCCAAAGACCTCGGCTTGGACAGCCTGGATATCGTGGAAGTGGTGATGGCCATTGAGGAAGAATTCACCGTAGAAATCCCCGATAAAGACGCCGATGAAATCCGAACTGTTGGCCAAGCTGTCGATTACATAATCAACATGGAAGGCGCTGCTTAAACACTGCGTTTTTTTTCCTACTATTCGTTTTACGATGAATTTGTGTGAAAAAGATGACAGAAATTTGGTTAGATTTTATTATTTAACCAGAAGGTGCGGCTCATCGCTTTTAGCTCCTCCTGTTTATGTCCTCGTCCTCTTTCATTCGATGAAAAATATTATAAAGAATACAGTCTGAATAAAACACCAAATCATTTATGTGCCTGGTTACACCTTTGATTTGATCTCGGTATCCTCCCTTTCCTTCACTGGCAGGAGTGGCCTTAGTAGATGGTGAGTGCGTCCTCAAAAAGCTTATGCAAATCCTCACTTTCCGTGGTTAGTGGAGCCAGTTTCAACACCCGGTGTTGGGGTAAGGTGCCCTTGATGAGCCCGGGAATATCCTCGTAACCGAATCCGACTGCGCTGATACCGTTGGGCACCTTGAGATCTTGGAAAAAATGACAAAGTCGATCGGACAATACCGCACCGATATTCCCCTGCTTCACCTGTGACATATCAGCACCGAGAATTTCAGCCACTCGACGATGCCGTTCGGGATAGGTTTGGGATGTATAGTTAAACACAGCGGGGGCTGACAAGGCGACGGAAATACCGTGGGGAACGATGAAGTGATCCACCTGATATTGGGGATGTCGGTAAAGTTTGTTGAGTCCGCTGATGGGGTAAGACATAGCGTGGCACAGGTGAACTCCAGCGTTACCGAACCCGATACCTGCAAAAGTTGCGGCAAGTAACATTTGTTTTTGTGCTACATAGTCATTGGGATCTTTGACCACACGGGGTAGATATTCTACCACCATTTCTAAGGCCTTGAGTGACCAAACGTCGCTGATGGGGTTGGAACCTTGGTAAGCTGGACGCTCAAGAGGATTTTTGGGCGGGGCTGACCTCAGATGGAACGGGATAGCAGTATAGGATTCCATGGCGTGGCATAACACATCTAGACCGGATGCCAAATGCACCTGGGTGGGCATACTACGCGTATTGAGTGGATCAACAATACCCAGCAGAGGTTTTAGAGCCCGATGGGCAATACCGGTTTTCACGTGTAGTGGTTGGTAATCAAAGATGGCCGTTCCGGTAGTTTCGCTTCCGGTACCAGCCGTGGTGGGCACCGCAATCAACGGCATCAAGGTCTTGTCAATGGGACGACCTTTGCCAATAGGCGCGTTGACAAAATCCAGAAAATCGACCTTGGGATAACTCGAATAAAGATTGGCCGCTTTGGCGGTATCTATAACCGAACCACCTCCGACCGCCAGAAAGGAGTCTACTCGATGGCTCTGGGCGAAATGAATAGCATCCTGAAAACTCTCCTCGGTGGGTTCGATCCTTACCCGATCGAACAGAACGTACGGGACACTGTATTCATCAAGGGAGCGGAGTGCTGTTTGTACAGGGTGTAATTTCCGGAGGTTAGAATCGGTAAGGACGCATACTTTTTCCACCTTGAGGTTTTTAAAATCCATACCCACCTCTCTAATGGAGTGTTTTTTCACCAGCACCCAGGAGGGGGAGTGTGGTGCGACAAACACCAGTCATATCGTTTGGGTTTATTTCGTGAAAGGCCAGGTGAAAATTATGCGTTAGGACACTCTTGACTCAGTTATATTTTGGGTATGTTAGGTGAGTGAAACGGTATGACAAACTCGTCGTATCTTTTACTTTTGTAAACCCTCCAACAATACGAACCTAAACTATTCGCGTGGGAAAAGAGAAACAGTCCTTATCGACCACTGTTGACCCCAAGATACTCGCCGGAATGCAAATTTCCTATTTCGAGTACTAATAATGAACTTACCTTGTAGCACCTTCACCGAAACGAATGTTGGAACTAGCCATTTCGAAAGCGTATTCCTGGTTAGGACGAGTACTACCCTTTACAGAAAAAAGCTTGGAGAGTAGTGCCCCTTTAGAGTGGTGGGCATTGCATGTAGGTTGGTGAGAATGGGCAGGGCATATGCAACGATGACCCACCTGCTGAAGCAAACGAAACGAACGAGTGGCGGGAGAAAGGGGCGACATACTTGAATAGTAATAGAGCAAATGTAAAATAACAGGCTGAAAAAAAGTAAAGTATGTTCGATATAAAAGTTGCTAACCAGAGCATATGGTGTGAGCGTGGAGAGGGGGAAGGAGATACGATACCCCTTTATAAACAGTCACGATAGGTATAATAACGGTGTAAAGTGATGGGTAACCTTTTCCCACCTAACTTTAAACGACCTGTGAGAAAGCGTACAATCCAAACAATTGGTTCCGCTATGGTTGCTTAACGAGCCACTTGGGTAACATGCAGTTAGCGATCGTAACAGGGCCCCGTGACTGCTATTACCCAATAGCCAATAACCAAGACCAATGTATTCTATTAAATTCCCAGGAGCCAACACCAGTCAGGTGAGCATCGTGATTTTTTAGAGAGTCTGAGTGATGTATTAATCATGAACTACCCAACTGGGTTTTATAAGGGCAATACAGCCTGCTCTAGGATGCGCTTCTAGTATAAATGGAGAAGTGCTTTCTACATGTATCAGTCTCCCAGTCCCAGGGATGGCCTCCATTAGTATGTGGAAGCTAACCTAATCCTTGGACCATAACAGTGGGTACCATAGACATCTGAAATGTAACCCATTCTGACAGGTGTTCCACAGCTGGATTAGTACAGGGTGTATGAGAGAAGAGTGCAGTTTCTATATAGGGAAGGACCCAGGAGTAGCTCAGCATGTTACATTATGTCAGTGGTGATATACATTTCCAATGATTATGGCAGTTCAGTGCCAGTACCATCTTCTAGTAAGTGGTGGATAATGCTGTTTTTGAACACAGAAAGGGTAGGCTAGGATAAAGACTATATTGTTATATTCTACCACCCACTGTATCATTCAACTATTCCCCTGCAATGTAAGTTTCTATTCAAGGGAAGGATGGATAGCAATGCCTATCATGAAAACAGACAAAAGTATTATCCTGGTAATACAGCTGGTTAATGATAATTTCTGGAATACAGATACATTAGCCATTTGGACATGTCATTCCATCTGTAGTTGGCACCATCTGAATAATGGCGGTATAAAATCTAGTGTCTGGCAGAATAACTATCCTTGGAGTATTACAAATCATTATTATTTGTGAGTAAAGATAGCCTTTAATAAACTAAACTATAAACTAATAGTGATAAACTGGGGGAGTGTTGTTAGACACTTAAACATAGATAAACAATAAATGATTTTTCACCAGAGTGAAGAAAGGAGTGAGAGAGAGAGAGAGAGAGAGCAGTGGGAGAGTGAACGAGATATAATATACCAGACTGAGGGCATGAGTAGTGAAGGAAAGCATGTGAAATAGATTACTGACAGAGGTGGAAAACATGGAGATTAACAGTAAGTATTTTATTATTTTTTTACTTTCAAATGCTTTTGCATCAGTCTAGTAATGAACATGATTCTCCATGGACTTGGTTAAAGTTCACCTGGTAGTTTTTATTTTCTAACAGTGTCCTGTTTTTGGGAAATGGCTGCTGCTTCTCCTTGGATTTCTTGAAAGGGTAGCAGCTGGTGGTTGGCAACTGGGACAGAGTGAGGGTATTACCCTCATTGTTGACACTGTGTAGTAAAACCACCTCTAAAGAATGTTTGAGCAACCAGTCTTTTGAAACTGCTTTTATTCTTTAAAAGGGATACCAACTAATAAAAGATATATAAAATATTCCTAAAAGGAAAGAAAAGCTCCACCTAACCATTCCACATCAATGGTCAGTCATAAACACATTGCACTCAAGTTAAAAAAGCAAAACAACATAAAAATCACATGCTTAGTCTGAGAAAAACCATGGAGCAAAAAAACTCAAAATAATCCATGTGCGGAATAATAAAATATGAGGAAAAATATAGGGAAAATAACCATAAAAATCGTAGGCTTAAACTAGGTAAAATAGACAGAAAAAATCGTAGGGAAATGGTGCATTTGCAACACACTGTCCCTTGACATGTGCTGGACTTGCACATGTGTAAGATAGTACTGTAACACTTACAGCACTGGTGATAAAAGTTCACCTTAGAACACTTTTTTCAATAACATGTGCAGGTAAAACGGGGTATATTTTTATGGAAATCTGTATGATATTATAGCATGCAGCATTAAGAATGAACGGTTACAATGTTAGTGAAGTGAACCCAAGGATTATCTATATGTGAGGGTGGTTTTAAGTAGAACAATGAAAGTAAGACATGAAAAAAATGGTAAAATGAAAAGGTTGGTTAGTTGAAATGGTATCCTGTAACATAAAGTAATAATCACGCCTTGCTGATATCCCTTTGTGGTGAATACAATTTTGAGAAAAGTCATTTACCTGAAAGAAGGACGCTACGTAATGAAACCAGATGTATATTATGGTATTATCCACTTACAGAGGATGAAAACAGTTGAGATGTGGGATTTCAGTTGGCTAAGGGGTAACAAAATTGGCCAAGGCAACACAAGATTCTTCGGAAAATGGTGTTGGGAAACCCAAAGAGTATAATTCACAAGGGAATCTGGTGTGTCCAAGTAGTCAGTATTTATAATCAGAGATGAATGGCCATACTTCCAGCATCTTTCGTCAAGCATCCTCCAACTCTCCTGTCCATGGTGGAATCCCATCCTAAATTTAAGTTGTTTAAAAAGAATTATCCTGCGTGGACATTGTCACTTGTATTTTTACTGGTAGGCAGGAGTTCAATGTTTTTTGAACACTTGGACATGGTGGTGGTGCAGGTGTTACTTTTAAAATGCTTACTTCACGAATGCCAATTGTTAATATTTGGCTGTAATCTGGCTCTGGTTACATCTTACCTCATGTGACTCCTCCCCCTTATCTACAAAGTATATAATTCACTCACTAAGCCATCACTGATGGCCCTTCTCTTTTGGAAATGTTGCTTACATTATTGTTTATCCTGATTTATACTCTGTGTACATGCTTCGTGTATATCCTATATTGTTTATCCAAACCTTAACAGATATATATATATATAGAGCACATGAGATCAACTAATACCTCCAGAAATAAAAATACAAGGATAGAAAAAGTCATACAAAACTACAGAGTGGAGACAGACAACATCCTCAAGGATAACGTTCACCAAACCAGAGGATGTTCCTGGGAAAAAATTAAACAGTCGGAGCTTCACATCACAAGCCAGGATGGGATTCACACACTTTCATACAGCTAAGCCAATAAAAAAAGATAAACGTATTTAAGCTCCACTCATAATATTTTCCAACGTGCTAGTTCTTCAAAACTGTGAGGAACATTTAATGAAGCACTTTGGAATGTTTGCTCGTAAAACACCACGTCCCACGATAACGGAGCCTGGGTAGGTGGACTACAGAGCAATGATTGAGCCAATCGGTGCGCTTCTTCCATTTGTTGGAAAGTCAATGTGGACGGCACAGGTACCGCCTTGTTAAAATAGATTAAGGAAATATGGCTCACCGGTTTGGGTCGAATGTTGACCGAGGCTAATTTGGGAGTAAGGGATAACGTCTGGATAAGTCTTTGAATAAGTAGACGAAAGGGCTCCGTTTGGGCGAGGTCCAGAATCAACTTATCTTGGGTCCCGGCAGGTCGGGTGAGACCCGTTACCTGTGGGGGCAATAAAGCTTGACCCTGCCCTGTAAACAAAGTCTCGGTAATTAAGCAATTTAAGGCATTGCCGATAGCCTGTATAAAATAGCCAGAGTTCAATGACACCAGTGTTTCCTCCTTAGACCGGTCACAACCGAGATCGTCGTTCAGAGGAATAAACCCGCTTAATGAGCAGTGAGGGTGATATTGGTGGGCCTCACTGGGTCCAAATTTATCCTGCGTAATACGGAAGAACCGGGTGAGCCGTTGGTACAGCCAAGATGACCGGGAAGGTTCCAAATAAATAATACATCGACGTGGTCCACGTCGGGTGGCCAAGGGAGTTCGAAGCAATAGGGGAATACTAGTACCGAGGGGTGAAAGCTGGGTAGACCGCGTCACTGGAGTGAACAAAGTAGCGGTGGTGGTAGGACGACTTTTTACGCGGGAATGGTAATGTCGTGGATGGGACAGGCTCCGGTTTAGGGAACGCTGATCTCGCAGACAAATGAATTCACCGGTGTTGGTTATGCATAGGGGGATAAGAAGTTGTGGCGGGGTTAGACAACCGGTTACTGCGGTACTGCAGCTTCCCGGAGTCCGTGGAGCAGAAGGTATGACCTCACCAGACTCGTCCAATGAATCACCCATGTCCACCTCTGATAAAAACCCGTTCATAACGTCCATTGGAACCACTAGGTTAAGCGTAGACAAAAACTTGAGCATTCAACAGAGTAAAGATATTGGTTTAACAACATGCGCATGTGTTTTACGGAAGGCTTGACCCTAAAATCCCTCGTCGGTTTCTTCAGTCAGCACACCCAGACGATAAATTGGTTAGCGCACAGCAGTTGGTAACGCCTGCGGGAACCTCGCAGTAGAACGCAGCACTGGAGAAGCAAAAAGTAAAAAAAATCTAATAGTGCTCAGCGCTTGAGGTGTTTAAGGTGAAATTAGCGTATGCGAAAGAGTGAGAATAAATGGACGGTACAAGGACCCACACCACAGAAATTATATCATAAAATAGACAGGCTGCTTTTCGAGCGAGTTGTCAGCATTTTATACGTCGGCTACTCTCCTAATAAATAAAAATTTCGAAGCACATTGCACTTCTTCATACTTTGATAAGCCGGCCCGATTATTTTCGATGCCCCTCATACATAACCCTTTGCTTGGTATTGGTCATAGGCCCATCTCGGAGCAAGTCGGGTTGGTCACGCCGACCATACTATGGCATTTTATTGGTCCTTTACAACTCATACTAAATTACTCGTCCGGTACGCTGTTTCCTACTATATTGAATTCCGTTTTTTATTTTTATCGCTTGTACTACATCTCGACCAACTCATGCGACGTAGAATGGCGACAGGGGGTGGGGGGATTGGACTTTATTCGGCACAGGGTGCAGCGAGTGGAAAAATAAACACTACTAGCCCAGTGTTATTTATAGGCAATCCACAGTATGGTTGTGGGACGGAATGATCCCACAATTCGCTTGCAGAATTGGTCCAAAGGTTTTTAATTGGTAACCAGTGAAATGGATTACATAGTTAAACGTGTGGTTGATACAAGCGAGGAGAGATAGGTTAGCATTCCCCTCGATAAGGATGGACGGAGAGTGTGTTTGTCTTAATGGCAGCGCCTTTCATTTTTTAATATCACACGAGTGTTTTGGCGACGCTCAAAGCCTGCGAGGGATGAAGGGAAACAGCGATGCTACTCTCTTTTTTTCCTCACAGGCTATTTTTTTTAATTAGGGTGAAGAGAGAATAATTATGTGAGGGAAAAAGTGTGGAGAGGT
>JAOPJG010000645.1:0-19164 GCA_027478255.1 Dispira simplex | reverse complement strand
GAAGCGGTTAAACATGCTATCAATAATCTACGAGAGTTTGCCGACAAAGTTCAGAATTTGGGTTCATACCCTCGTTATACACCTTATGATTAAATACACGTGGCAGCACTGCTTTACCTTGGAGAAGTTTGTGCTTGAAAACTGGCGGTGCATTTTTTTTGCTTGTTTTAACCATGTGCCGCACTTAACCGATTCTTTTTTTTTTTTGGTGGCGGTCCCTTGGTATTTGGGTGGGTGGTCACCCCTGACTGTGATCAAGTATTTACTAAGCCACCATACCATACAATACCTTATTCTAAGTAAGGCATGTATTTTTTAACCAGCAAGTCGTAAATATAAGGCGGTTTAGAATCACATGTTAGGGGGAGAAATGTGGGTAGGCTCGTAAACACTCTGCCGTTTTTGTCTAGATTCGTTAGGTGAAATTGTATATATATATATATATATATATAAAACAAATTCACCCAGGCCAATGCAAGTAGGACTGTGCATACCCTATTTTACAGCATATTCGGCCTCTATCAGCCATATTTGACGAGGATGGTGTCACAAGAAATTGGATTGTCATTTGACCGAGGGAAAATAGAAATGGGACGATTCATACAGCAGTTCGGTAAGAAAGCGTCTAAATGAATACAATACCAAGCCAAGTCCATAGCTGTATGAGCCATGCCGTTATTTCTATAATTCGTTAAAGAGTGGCTTGCGTCCTTTTGCTACTGTACATAAATGTCACTTAAATATATACGTTCCCTTACAGTAGTTCGAATTTAACATGTTTAGCTTTATCTATGACTAACAGTAACCACCAACGAAATGCCGACAGATGAGTTTTACCAAAAAAAAAATCCAAAATTTTTTTTTGATGCATGGCTGTATTCACAAAAAGGTAATCATCCACTGTTTGCCATTGATCTAGTGTATAAGTGGAGAATAAACAACAATTGAGGCGCTGTCTATTTATATTCCCAGCAATATACCTGTATCTGTTCACACTGGAGTTACTAAGGCATATCCATTGGACGACGTGGGGAGGTGGAAGTGGAAGTGGGAGTGCAAAGCAATAGGATTCCATACCACCATTAAATACGGCTGCAGCTCTTTTAGCGTTAACAATACGTCATAGACACCCATTCGCTCCCGATCATTATGAAATTGTCCTTTGGGTTGACCGTGAACTAAAGTCACACCCATTGGTAATTCCCTGTGGTCGCACTGAAACCACAAATTACTTGAGAATGACGTTTTTACGCTATACGGCTTATCCGTTAGTGGTCGACAGATATGGTTGCAAGTACCTCTTGAAGTAAAAAGAGCAGATAGTGGTGAACAAGCGCATCACGGATATTTACGTTTATATAAAAATTATAGTACATAATCCAATATTAATGTCTCGCAAGACTCATTAGCTGGTAGATAACTAGTGTAATCCTACCTGATCGAGTGGGACATTCACGTTTATACAGCACGACTAATGGACAAAGCACAATCACACATACAACGGTGTTTCATCCTACCTGTCTGTTTCGTAAAATAATTACTGAGTTGACTAGGAGTAGCATGGTTTTCATTATTGTAAATGTATTTAAAACTGGACTTCCATAAACACAACACTCGTAGTGAGAACAAAGAAAAAGATCACTGATCCGTAGGATTTCCGTAGTAGGCCTTGTTATCCCACTGTCTATCCATTCATCGTTAGGCAGTTCCAGAAAAATATCAACACGGCTGGTGATGTTACTTTGGCCTCCGTTTTTGCTACGTTGGGCTAGTTCTGTTATTGTTTTTTTTCCCTTGGTTCAAAGAAGGGGGTATAAGTGATGGAGATGAGCTTAGCATGTGGCGTTCATTCTTGCTAATTAAATTGTCGGTGTAGACCAGTTCATCTCTACCAGGCGTTACATATGAGGGAGGGAAGGGGGGAGGGGTCCCTTCTTGCATTTCAGAACTGTCCAATCGAATGAAGCCGACAGTGACAGAGATATACCACAACGAATAACATACTTTTACCGATCGTCTAATAATAAACGACTAAACGTGGTGTGGTGACTTATACCACATTCTCTGTAGGAGAGACATGGCGAGGTACTTTATTTATGCATCACCGAATAGTAATTTTTTTTAAAAAAAGAAAACTACGCTTAAAATAACACTAGCGACAGTAACAAGAAAGGAGCAACTTAACAGTAGTATACATTTCGTGTTTAAGTTTTTATGTGTGTATTTACCGTCATTTATCTGAGGCTGGACAGTGTCGGTGATATTTATCTCCTTCATTGAACACTGACAATCTGCAGGATGCCGAACCTTTTACGTAGACCGCAAGGGGCGAAGTTGGGAAGGGGTATATATTCCTTTAGCGAGCGAGCGATCTGCCCAATTTGTTTGTCTTGTCAAAGGGGTACTAGCAATCGTCGTGGTGAAATATCCACTTCCAGACGATGGCTGTCAGGGTTTTACCCGCAGGTCAAAAATGATGTGTAATAGACAGTATCATAACGATGCCGGTAATAAGTGCTAGAAATTACTTGATGGTATTTCCGATAACGGCAGCGCCAACGGCCCAATTTAGATTAGGGAAAGCTCAAGGGACATGGCAGACCAAGTGAGCCTCCAAATGAGGGCAAGTGTAGCCAAACCTTCACATACGAAAGCTTGCAGTGAGTGACTGTCGGATGCAAAGCACATCGCAGCCATAAAAACTGCTCTGCTTACTGTTGGCTTAACACCAAGTGGTAGCAGTATGTGAAATTTTCCGTAGAGCCATAAGTCACGTGTATCTGAGTTGAAATTTTCCCATCCGCCACAGTGAGAGGGAAGGCCTTGTGTGTAATAATTGTACTGGTGTGTGTATGTGGTGATGGAGCCAAAAAAAGAACTGTCCAGCCAATGTAAGCAGTGACCACACTGTAGCTTAAATCGTTCCCTTTGGGTTGGTGGTTCTTGGGGAGGTATATAACAGTCGCGACAAGTCTCCTTTTCTTTCTGGTTCCGAAATATTAAAGTTTTTTCGTGGTCTCTTCACCAGTCTGTTTTTTTTACTGCTTTTGTTCTGTGAAAGCGAAAGGTCAATGGTCGGTTGCTGTGGCTTTTGGATAACAATTGATTTTTGTTTGATTACCTGTTTTTATTAGCAATATTCTTTTTGTAGCTAGTCCAACACTCGATATCACCTATGTCGGATTAGTACTTGGATATTTTTGTATAGATATTCGGATTTAGTGACTTATTTGGACTCTCGGTACCCCTAAAGACATCAGCCAATTGAACCAACCTAAAGAAAGACTGTTCAACTTTTGTTTTCGTTATACGCTTTGTGTCACCAGGTTATTCATGTAACGACTTACTGGACCAAACATAGTGTAAACACATTGACTGTTCGACCGGTTGTGGCTGTGGAGTACTTATTCTCTCTGTTTACAATTGTTTTACCTCCCGAGTTGAGTGGGGTTTACTACTCCAAAGGGGTTTTTGCCACTGTAAAAAAAGCAACGTGACGCACCTTTTATGTTTGCCCTTTCCACCCTTGTTTATTGGCTAGACACTACTCTCATATGTTCTCTCCAGGGTTGGTCTATTGAACCAGGGTTATTGGTGTTTATCGTTTCACGCGCCCGACTGTTCACAGTACTGGCGGTTGGTTGCTCTCTCGTTCACACACGTCTATAGGCTGTATTTAACATCTCTCGCTGTACTTTTATCTTTTTTTTTCTGACTGAGCCCAGTTCTTATTCCACATTTAGGCCACCTCTGTCTCCTCCCGACAACTAGTAATATTATTCTTCTCTCGCTAGTATCACTTGAGCGCTACGCTTGGGTGACACCGCACTCCTTTGCTATTATCCACCATGTTCAAACTATTCGGAAAGCTATTTCATGGGTCGAGTAAACACAATGGGGTATCTGACCACCACAAAGTCAGCCACCACCGCTCCAGTGGTAAAGACGGCTCCCGTCGTGCGAGGCTAACCTCCAGTCACCACGCTGGTGTTTCCGACAAAAAAGGGCTGCTGCCACATGGTCGTGCACGGGCTGCCACTTATCACACCCATCCAGATACCCCCGTTTCCTACTACCCGGTCGGATTGACCACTTCGGCACATCCCGGTGGTAATTTGGCTACGCCGACAGGGGTTGCTTATTACCCCTACCATTCCCCACTACAACCACGGACAAGTGCACTGAGTGGTGACGGGATTAGAGCCTTTCCCGTGACGGTGTCGGGTGTGGTACCTTTGACCGAGGAGAACTTGCAGCTGCATCTTAGCTTGAACCCACCAGTCAAGGAGTCCAAGTATGAACGGGTCCTTCGTTACGTTATGGAACAGCGGAAGTACGCTCTGTTGGACGAGGAAGCCGAAGCTGTACCTCCACTTGATAAAACCGAAATAGCAGTGCCAAAGGTGGACGTCAAGGAACTCACCCTCGAACCGGCGACCAAGCACACCAGTGGTTTAGTGCCTTTGTGCTCCAAAGTGGGACTGAAGCCTTTGCCTATTCATAAACTCCACAAACGTTCGTCCGCCACTCCATTAGTCAACACACCACCACTGCAAGATGCAGGGGACCACGGTGATGCACCTCCTATTCTCGGCCCCGTGGTACGCTCCTCATCCCAACCTCATCGTAAGCCTTCCTCTTCCTTTGCTCCATTATCGCCCCAAGCAGTTGCCACATCAGAACCAGCTCATTCCTCACCCGCTTTACCCAATATAGCCCCGCAGAATAATCCGATTACGTCGCTGGAAGTGACACAAACACCTCGGGACAAGGACAGTGCGGTAATGGTCAATGACGGCGGGGATGAGCAGCCCAATAACGTTCTTCACTCCACCGAACTTGCGGCTCGTTTCCCTCCCACTACCCCATATTTACCGCCTTTGGGCATACTGGTGGAAACGCCTGACCACCCGGTCAAAGCGGCGGAGCCACAACAGGATGTATCGGAACCCTCATCCCCGACAGCGGAAGTGATCAACCAGGGACCTGGTCACTCTTCGCTCTCCCCGGATATCATCAAATTTAGACGCGATAATCGACCTGAGCTCCATTCCAAAGGGGGAGTTGCTCGGATCGTTTCGCTTGCGCCAAAGACCAGCCTTACCAAGAAAGACAAAATGGTGGCCCGTGGCATCGCTCCCACTACTAGACATCGCAAGTCGAATAGCATGTCTGTCGGCTTTAGCGCCCTTAAACGAATGCTGCGTGTATAGCCCTGAATCCTATTGTCATTCTAGGGTTTATAATGTAAAATAACAATGTAGACGACACCATCATTAACAAATTGATCAGTACATCTTTTTTCACGAAAAGGTAGATCTATGGATGGGTGCGTCATGTTTTGTATACTAAACTAAGGAAAATTATACGCCCCCTTTCCCCCCCTCCAAATAGTCCAAGTAAGAGGAGCGTACAATTGTGCTATTATTTATCCTGATAGTGTGTGCTTTCCTTAAAAACCAGCCTGGTAATTTGACCTTTTTGGAAACGCGTTACAGCGGAATGCCGCTTTCTTATTCCTATTGTTATATCCATATTAATCTATATTACGGTTGTGCACTGCAATTTTCGTCCTTTATCTTTTTTTTCCTCATTGAAACGGACTAATTTTTGTAAAACATGTCGGCAGCATCCTTCTGCATACGGTGTTTGTCAGTCTTGAAGGTGTTCATTGTAGTGAGTGCCGTCCATTCGTTTAGTGTCCTCGCTCCCTTCATTATTTTTCTTTTAAGCTGACTATTCTTTAACTGATGCGTCCTTCCATTGTTGATGTATTCCGACCAGGCCAGCGTTACTTGTACTTGGGTTGTCCTGGTTTGGACATTGTAGGATTTGGTGATCTATTCTTTCTTATTTAAAGCAAGCCTAAATAAAGTCACACTAATTACTTGGTTATATTGGATAGTTTTACCCTGATCCTCGAGAATTTGCCGGAAAAGCTTGATGTTCACAAAAAGAACGCCAGGACAGCCCTTGTACAGTGGACGGTAGGCCGACGTGACCAGCTCTATTGTTATTTTGGTGGCAATGATATTCTCTATCCCTTTATTGAAATCGGATGTATTCTCACGGAAACTCCCACCTTATTCCCTTATAGGCAGACTACCCAGTGAATTGGTAATGGAAAGAGATGGGACCTGAATCACTCGGCTGTGAAATACTTGGCGGAGAGGGGTGGAGTTGGTCAAAAAAAAAAGGCATTCTCATTACCAGAAACACAAATTTTGCAGCACGCTGAAAACACATTTATTATTTCTTTCATTTACATAACTTGTCTTGAAAATATAAACCAAAGGGTAAACATTGGACATTATGCACTCGGTACGGGTAATTCAGCCAGATACATTGCCCCAATTAGTAGACCAGGCGGTGAGCAACGGAGATTCGGTGTACGTCCTATTTTTTGGCCGTGAAGAAGGGCCTGCAAATGAGTCGTGGTGTCCTGACTGCGTTATTGCCGAACCACTCGTTCGTCAAGCATTGGTAAAGTTGGGTCGGGTTACGTTGTTAGAATTTCCGCTGGACCGTCGTACTAATCGTCAGGAACCTTACTGGCGGTCGGACGTAGTTACTATCACCGCTATTCCTACGCTGGTGCGTTGCGACACGTTGGGGTTAACCAGCCAGGCCTTGGTGGAAGCCGACTGTTATGACCCGGTAAAGTTGTCCCGGTTCTTGGGGGTAGACAGTGCTTGACTTTCAAGGTAGAAGTGGGTATCTGAGTAGGTGTGTTACGACAGGTCCAAGGGTTCTTGTTTGATGGCAAGCCTGGTTTCCTGGGAGTGGGTGGCCAATCGTATTGGTGACTGGGTTAATGGGTCCGTATCACTGTCGGATTCCACTTTGATGATATCCAAGAGGTCGTGTGAGGCTGGTTGGACATTGACCGACTGTCAATGTACGTTTTTTTAGGTTCATTATCCGGTACGAGAGAGATATCATTAGGACATTGTTAGTATTATTCTTGATTAGTATGACGATGTTCACTATACCATACCCAACTTATCATCCTACTCTCTCAATAAATGTACATGTGTAATACTCATTGGCGAAAAATGGGACCACTGCATATCACTGAGAAAACGAGGCCCTGCTTAATCCAACTAACACCTTGAACCAGCCACAATCTCCCCAAAGAACGAACAGCTTGGTATTGTTAATAGCCACTAGTAACATGTACGAGGAAAACCAAAATAATAATAATAATAATCACTTACCTCGTTGGGCAAAAACAAAAAGCCATGCTTCTTTAATAGTTTCGACACTTGACTGCTGTGGTTGGGTTGCTCCACCCTACTCCTGGATTTACGTCGTGTCTCTTGTTTGCGGTGGGAAGCCGGTGATGGGCTAGTCGACTGGGCCTTGACCAGCAAACGGGAAGATCGTCGAACTACGGTTAGAACGGGAGTATTCCCAAATATTTGCCGACTTTTTCCCAATCGTTTGACGGGAGTAATGGCCACTGTGCATCCTACACTTGGCTCAGCTATTTGTAGACCGGGTGAGGTGTGGGACGACTGGCTGCCGGAGGTTGAACTTGTATCGCTGTCATATTCACTATCTAAATAGGAATCTTCTAAACCACCAACGGGTACAATAAAATCCTGGTAGGCGGTGAACACACTGGGGGAGCGAGGTCGGGAATGACTTTGAACCACTGGGTGCTCTGTAAGAGGTTTCAGGGATGATAAATGCAAATTGGGAGTAGGTCGGCGGTTAGTTCTCACTTGGCATTGAGGTGGTGCAGCTAGGAGGGGCGATAGAGGCTCTTTTTTAATATCCGGGGACCTAGAAATCGGTGGTGAAGTGGATGGGCTTGGTGGACGGAGCGTTAATCGGATGATGGAATCAGTCAGGGTTTCATCAACGTGAGAGTTGACTGATGGCACCTTGGAAGCTGTTGGTATTTTCCCTGATCTAGTTGTCGGAATTTCCGGTAACGGGATTGTTTCGTTTAATGGCGGAGTGCTAGCCACTATCGTTGGGGGTAAACTTGGTGCAGAAGGTGAAAAACTTATAGTAGGCGTGGAATGAGTAGGTGAAGCACTCTGGGACAAAATGGGCTGCGCTGAAATTAGAGCAGACGGAGCCCAGGAGGAGACTGGAGAGCTATTGGGCACGGAAGGGGAAGTGGCTACGGGAATCACCGAGGGCAATGGCTCAGATTTTGATTCTGAGCTTGCCAAGCTGCCTAGGGGAGCTGTACTAGACTTTAGATGCCCAGAGCTATGCTTCATGGCACTTTGGGCCAATATATCCCGCACGGTATCCGTTGACGGGTGCGCTTCCCGCAGCACCAATTGTCGCATCTCCGCTTGGATCTCACTCAGAGGCTGAGCCTGAAGCCGCTGACCTCTTTGCAATATACGATGGGCGGCTGGATAGGCCTGATGTAACTCTTTGAATCGGGCCCACGCAATCCAGTATTGCGCTTGGTAACGATACAAATTTCGCCACGATTGAGGAATACACCATTGATCTGGGGTGGGAGCGTAGTATTGCATCCGAGATTGCGGGGTTGTACGAAATTTCACCCAGCGAGGTATACAGGGTTCCACACCGATTACTTCGAATAAAATATCGATCAATTTGGGGTCTACTTTTGGATCTAGACTGGCCCGGATGACGCTCTCCAAGGAAAACCAGCGGCAGCATACGGGGGCAAGCCACTCACAGGAATCAGGATTAAGAGGTTGTCTAGCGCAGCTGAGGGAGGAGGATTGAACGCAAAGTACCATAGGCCTGTAGCGTGTAGCGGTAGACAATACGCAGGGTTCCCAAGGGCCAAGAGTGGATATTTGCGAGCTCGAATGGTTGTGAGGGAGATGAGACAGGTGAGATACCTTATGAATAGCATCCCGTATGATTTGCTGGTGAACTGATATGGGTTGTGGTGATAAGGTAGGAGCAACCTGTACCGCTGCTGCTACTGCAGCAGCTGGTAGTGGTGGTGGTGGGACCACCTGATTGTGGGTAGGAACCGGCAGAGGCGCAGGGTGTGGTTTGGAAGTGGGAGTTAGTAGTGGTGGGGTAGGTGCCACAAAAGGTAAATTTAAAAGGCGGCGAATCTTGTCCATTTGGAGGTCTACCGCTTGTAAAGTTTGGTTCATTGCAACAGCGTGGGACCTGCGTGGGTTGGAAGTAGATGTCGTCCTGGACTCTGAGGAAGTAGAGGTGGGACGGAACGTGTTTGACGACGGTGCCACTAACGAAGCCATGGGATGGGTGATTCGAACCTGCCGTCGGGAACGCCGGTGAGTGACCATGTCTGGTGGAGGCGTGCGAGTGGGCCAAGTAGAGAATGCGGACAACGTAATGGTTAACCTAAGAGCGTGTCTAGGCAACGGTACGGGGTTGAATCTACTCAATAAAGTATATAAAATAACACTCCTTAGCTATGTACCTTTGGAATAAACGAGATAAAACAAAAGAGGGACAAGAATTCAACGTGGTGACACAGGAAGCCTGATAGGGTGGAGCAGGAGCCATTGCGACTCGAATATTGGGCCAAGGGCACTCTGCATAATTTTGTCAACACATCCTGATTGCCTATTGGCTGAGTCACTGTTTACGTTTTTTTTTTGAGTACGGGTTTCAGGATACAGTTTAAGCGTATGATGAAAAATGACTGCAGTTTGATCTGTGGATGTTGTGAAAATCCAGTTTGGACACAACACCTACGTGGATGGCAGAGATCAATAGTTGGCCTTTATGTTGTGCTGGTTTGTTTGTTTAATTTTTGGGACCATCATTGACGCTTTAGAAACATCCCCTGGATGAATCACTCTTGACCACGGTTGCTCGATGAGGGGTGTCAGTGAACTGTGTCTATAGTCCAAACTATATCCACAACGGGTCTGGTCCTGTGGATCAAATCAATCCCTCGTTGACTAATTGGTGACATGGTGTGTCAGGGTGATTGGGGGGAAGCAATGATGCTTTGATTGTAAGTGTTATGTTATCTTGGTATATTATAAGACTAAATTTACCTCAGTCAATATTACACATAATCCCAAGTTACAGAGGTAGACATTTTTGCACACTATTATATCCATAATAATTGATTCTGTGTGGACTCCACTATGAGATAATAATAGAAGTGGTTTATAAGATCACTTTGTATTGAGAAATCGGTTACAAGAGTATTAATGAATTTTTACAACGAGAAATTGTTCGGGATAACCTAGTCAAGATTTGTATTACCGGGAGCTGGCCATTGCACCCTGATGTCAATAGTCGGTAGTATTCCGTCAAGACTGTAGCCAATTACCGTTACTATATCTAGTAGATTTCCTTAGCCCAGGCCTTCTCTCCTCTTTCCTTGTGAATATTGAACTCCTTGTCATATTTGCAGGAAAAATTTCCTTTGTTCGGTCGCCATCTCCATCGTGAATCCACGTGATGCAATGTTTTCCGTGATAAAAGGTAGAAAAACTTTCCCAATTACATCACGGATTGATGAGGTTTAACCTTAATACATAGCAATCAACACAGGCGTGTTGCCCGCTACTGTCCTTTTTTTTTTTCACCAGCAGCGCATTTTGTTGTGTTGCTATTAAACCAAGGTCCCGCATTATTCCGTGGTAACGGCTGTTTTTTCCGTCTTGGCGTGCCTGGAAGGGTTAGAACTGTTCGTTGACACAGTGTTTCACCAGATCTACTTTATCTACCATGGCCAAAGCGAAATCTACGGCGCTCCCTAAATCGACGGCTGGTAAGTAACCTTAACTTTGTTAAGCAGCGAACTGACTCGTTGGGTGTGTACATGAGACGGGAAAAGCCAGTAGAAATCACCCCACCACTCCGCTCGTCATCCCCTGGGATTGATAGTAACAGGCCCTCCGCTTGCAAAATTTGACCTAGTACCAGCTTACCCACAATTTGAGCAGTCATATTTTCTGATAAGCTAGGATATCACGTTTACCAGCAAATTGTACGCCTTTTACGTTTAATTTTACAATAATAACTTATAGTTACGGTCTTTTGTACTATTGGTTTCTGACCATAATTTTAATATCGATAACAATTATCACTTAGCCACCACTACGGCACCCTCTCGGAAGAGAAAAACCGGCCAAGACGAAGCCCCACCCCGTGTAACTTCCGCTAAACGTGCGAGAAACGGTCACGTCGATATTAAGTCAACTCCGATGAAAAAGGTAACCAAACAAGGACTAGCCCGTAACCGTCGACCCCGTAAACCCGCACTTCTGTCGGCCAAGGGAGGTTCCCAGAAACCGGTTGAGGAGGATCCCTTTACCAAGATGGTGGTTTCTCCAATCAAATCGGACAGTAAGACTAAAGTGGACGGCTTGGTGTCCGTCACCGTGGCCGCCACCAAGGGCCTCACCTTGGGTGCCGCCGAGACTAAGCGACCTGCTAAAAAGACCAAGGTCACTAAGAAGGCGGCAGCTGAAGAACCAAGTTCCCAATCGTCCAATCAAGCAACCAAGTCAGTATCCAAATCCCACCAACGTCATGCTAACAAGGAAGCCATTAACCCTAGCCCCGTGCCGCCAACTGAAACGGGGAAAGTCTTGGTGTTTGGTAACGGTGATTGTGGTCAATTGGGATTGGGCGAGGACATCCTCCAGCGTAAGAAACCTTACCCACTGCAAGCCCTGGACGACAAAGACATTGTGGACATTGCAGCGGGTGGCTTGCACAATATGGCATTGGCCAAGGACGGTCGTCTATTTTCCTGGGGTTGCAACGACCAAAAGGCTCTAGGCCGTGAAGGGGATGAAATGGAACCGGCCGAGGTCAAGGTGGAGGTCAACGGGGAAAGGGTACATTTTATCAAAATGGCCTGCGGTGATTCAGTGACGGTAGCCTTGACCGACCACGGGGTCTACAGTTGGGGTGCCTACCGTAGCGCCGAAGGTCTGTTGGGATTTAACCAAGAAAAGGAAATCCAGGCCACACCCATGCTGGTAGCGGGTATCGACGATGAGATTGTGGATCTATCGGTGGGTGCAGATCATGTATTGGCCCTCACCCGCTATGGTGAAGTGTACGCTTGGGGTAACGGTCAACAGCACCAGATTGGACGTCGGATTATCGAACGTCGCAAACGCAACGGATTGCGTCCTGTCAAGCTTGGGCTCAAAAACGTGATACACATTGGAACCGGTGCTTACCACAGTTTCGCCGTTACCCAAAAGGGTGAGCTCTATACCTGGGGCCTTAATAATTTCCACCAGTGTGGGGTGGACCCCGAGGACGGCGGAGACGATCCAGTGGTCCCGATGCCCACTCTGGTGCGCTCGCTAAGCCATACCAAGGTACGTCAAGTGGTGGGTGGGATGCACCACACGATGGTCTTGACCGAGGACGGCGCCGTGTACGGCTTTGGTCGGTCCGACTCGTACCAAGTGGGTCTACCGTACACGTCATTGCCTGAAGATATCGAGTCCATGAAACGTAAACGGGAAGAAGCACGTAAACGGGCCGAATTGTACGATCAGCCCTTTGACGAAACCGAATTTTCTACCCACAAAAAGGCCATCTCTAAACCCACTCTCTTATCTGATTGCCCCAAATTCGTCACGTTGGGAGTGGGTAGTAATCATAACATCGGGCTCACCGCCGACGGTCATATCTATTCCTGGGGTTATGGGGACATGTTGGCCCTGGGAAACGGCGAAGAAGATGATGTGGAAACTCCTACTCTTGTGACGGGCAAGCGGTTAGAAGATAGCAAGGTGATTCGCATTGCCGCTGGAGGTCAGCACTCGGTATTACTAGTGCAACCGAAGAATGCCAAGTAAAATTCTCCCATATCCTCGACCCCCCCCCACTGTGGCCCTACTTTACATTATATTGGGCCATTATCGCCGTAATCATTTTTTACGACAGATTGATGAGTGTAGGTCATAGTACTCTACTAGTCCTGTTCGGTGCCGTCCTGGTTCTATGGTATTATTTTGAACCCCTCCCTCCATCTAACTTGATACGACTTGGGGTTTTTACCCAAAGCAGCTTTTGTTACACTGCACATTTAGTTCTCTCCTCTCTTTTTTTTAAGATATCACCAATTATTTTTAATGATCACCTCCTTTTATTTCTTTTTTCTCAGAAAATTATCAACCATCGAGTAATACTTCATTTTGTTAATAACCCCTAATGTGTGTTTCTAGTTTATTTGTTTTCATCGCCGAAATTAATGACAACGATTTAAGTCCTGACGAGTTGCAATGCAAAAAATAATAATTTGTGCCCAGTCAATGGTATTAAGTTTGCAGTGGGTAGCCAACACATATGTGTTGAGATGTAAGCACGGTTTGTGATACCATGCACAGGTGATTTTGCGTTGATGAGCGAAGAGCATGCGTAACAAGGAATAAAACAGCAGTAGCACAGAATAATGTGTATTAGTAATTAGCAATAGAACATCCAGACAACCATTAATATATGACATATCAGAACAATACCAGTATTTTTTTAGCTAGTGACACATACAGCCAGATACTCACCTAACAATTCCCCCTTGCAAAATCACCTGAAGAGTATGACCCTGTCCTCGAAATTGAAGCATCTTGATGCCCTCACTACAACTCCTCAGAAGGAGAGATCATCGGACAACCATTTGTGAAAAGTGGCGACAACTACAATGGAAATTTTATAAAGCCCTAAGGCACTTGATTCTCACACTGACACTTGGTAGGGGGCTACAGCTGCTGCTCATCAGTTGTCCTGGTTTTGCCCCACCAGAATCTCTTGGGGACCTCATTGTTGTTGTGGAGGCCGAAGAAAATGTGCCAGAAATTGAGAACAGCAGCAACATCTCGGTTTCAGAGATGAACAGGAGGGGTTTCACTGACCACGGACTCCAGATACTTACATGCCAGTCACTCTGGAATACGTCATGTATATATCTGATAATCTCCAGAGAAATCTGACTTACTGCACTTGTGTTGGTGTGGTGTGAACCCCAAATAACCGATGAGAATGAGTTAACAATGAGTCATAATATTCACCCATGATTAAATATATATTACAAAACAGAAGGAAGAGTGTTAGAAATTGAAATATTTAAACAAATAATATAATCAATAGTTCGACGAACTAAAACTAAGATGGGCTGAATGTCAAAACCGAATGAACTCGATGAGAATAGTAAAATTTAAGGCAATCAGAACCAACAATATTTACTATTGTAATAGAAATAGGAACGAGATTAAAACCAGAATTTCCTATTATACGAACAGAACTTTAGAAACAGAATGAATCAAAATCATAATAAGTTGGGTACTCAGAGTTATAGAAAAAAAAACAATAAAAATCACTTCCGTAGAATCAAAATCAGAATATATAATTGTAAAGAAAACTAAATGTAAGCAAAACGTATTCTGAAAACTGTATCCTTAATGTACTGAGGACTCCAAACCCCCTTAAACACCGGCATCATTTAATGGGGTTTAAATACCAATATAAATTCATTAGAAATACTGACGTCAGAAAAACAGAATCTGACACTAATCCAATCAAGCACCGAAAACCTTAGTTGGTTTCACCAACAGAAGGTTGATTATTACGGACATCACCTTTTAATCAGCCTGTCAAACTAATATCCCACCATACCAGTAGTACCACAGTACAGATGCAGGGTACCCACTACAAAGACTAAAAGGGTTAAAAAGGGGTCTGTTAGGTCCCAATGCATTGTCTTCCAAATAGGGGAAACAGTTAGCTGGATTGACATCATTAATCATCACAAGTTATGCCTGGTCTCTGCCAGTTTCAAACATTGTACTTCATATGATGCTTTCAACAATCTACAGGAGATAGCCCATGAACTCAGCACTAGCCTTCCCATTCTGCACACAAATATTTTCCACAAGTGGTAGTGTACAAATGTGTCTCCACAGGTTCCTGAAGTTCTTCAGGCAGGCATCTTTGATCTGTGTCTGGGAACCATATGGAACTGCTGGTAGGATTTCTTGGAAGTCACCATCCATCACCACAATTTTTCCACCAAAATGCAAACTGGATTTGAATATATCCTGGAGCATTTAATCAACTGCCTTAAAAGCATGGTGGAGGATCATGGATGCCTCATCCCAGATGATGCTATCAATATGGTGGAGTGAGTCAGCCAGCTATGACTGAAAGGGAACTGAGCACACAGAGTTCTGATCTACATTGAATGGGACCTTGAATGCAGAATGTGCTATCTGCCCACCCATGAGTAAAAGGGTAGCAACCCTGGATGCTGCAACAGTGAGCACATTCTTCCCTAGTGAACCTTTGACATAGGCAATAATGACATTATAGATGAATGACTTTCCTGTTCCCACTGGCCCATCAATAAAGAGGATTTGTTCATGACTATGTCCCTCAATTGTGAAAATTACTGCATCAAATATGATATACTGTCTGTTGTTCAATTGTGAAATATTAGACTGTGCTGTCACTTCTAATGACCCCTATACAATGGTATTATCAGAAAATTCATTGAGTGTGGTGGTTATAAATGTTAGATGGGTGCCAAGTAACATCAGTGGAAATTTGGGGAATGAGAACATGAGATAGGGAGTAAGAAGGGAGGTGGGGAGGAGGAGGGAATAGAGAGAACATGTGTAAAAGAGTGCAAAGTGAAAAATTGGGAAGTGAGCAGGCCAAAGAAGTGTGAAACTCAATCAATAGAAAAACAGCATTTTCTGATCATATGGTTTACAACAATTACACTTTTGCTTTTATATTATAGAGATACTACTAATATATGTCATAGCAATGTATGAATCAAGAGGGTCCAGCCAATAAACAAGTAAAGTGAAAATTACTATTATAGCCACATATCAGTGCGAAATGAAGGTAGTAAGGGAGCACTTCGCTTCGTTGACTACTATGGAGTACAATAAATAAAACCAAAAACAAAAGGTAACGCACAGTTGAGAAAAGAACCGAAAAAAGGGCCAGAAAAACAAAGTCTGAAAAAGTATACACCAAAGGCAAAGTGTGACACAAGGGCATGCAGATATATCGTAGTTCACAGAACTTGGAAAATTACAAACAAATGTAAAGCAATGTGATGAAATCATTTTGAAGATCGCAACAAAAATTAAATAAAACAAGCTATACCTGGTTAAATAGAATATACTAACTGAAACGTAGCTAACCAAGATTAACAATCATCGAAAATCTCAAAGGGTTAGGGAGGTATAATGCAAGATGTGAGTTGGATAAAAAGAACTGGGGAAATAAAAACAGTTCTATAAAGGGGAGGAAGAATGCAAAAACAAGTGTATATCAAAATTAAAACTCAGAGAAAGGAACCGTACAACCGAGGAAATCCCCCCAACCACTTCCACCAGTTGGGTGGGGGGTTTTTTTCAACTTCCACCGCCTCAGCCTTTCTCTGTTGGATAAATGAGGTTGAGGCTGAGGCGTAAATGTGAATGAGAGTCAGGTGAATTATTCATTTAGATTTTGATGAACCTATGATCGCTCTGACGTGACCCTGGCGATCCCCTTTCGCTAGTTGTACTTCCATTTCCAGTATATCCCGCGGTTGGTTGTCTATTACAAAAAAAAAAGTAAACACGACAAAAAGGTGGGCACTGCCGTGTAAACAATTGGTTTCGGAAAGCAACGGTTCTTAAATTAGGTAGCGCCCTTGTTCGGAAGCCGGAGCGTCTTCCAATGACCCTGACCGCGAGTTCCCCTTTTCTTTTATGGGCAGAGAACGCTTCCCCGTTACCGTAGCGTTGGTGGCCGACACATGTGATGAGAGCCGTTCCAGGGGAATAGCGCCTCGGTTGGGAGTCTGCTCCGGCTTCACTTTTTCACTATCAGTGACCAAAGTTTGATTTCGAGAGGAAGGAGTGATATCTGGGGATTGGAATATTCCTGGTGAATCATTCACTGGAATGCGTGAACTACGTCGAGAGTTGAGGCTGGGAACTGGACTACCCCGTCGACTTGGCGAGTGAAACCGTTCACCGTCCGACCCAAAGACTGAGCGCCGCAATGGGTCATAGGCCGGCGCGGGCGGTCGGGGTGGTGTGGAACTGGGAAGCGCGGCTCCCGTGACGAGACCCTCCTGGGATCGGCTGGGAGTCGAACAGGTGTAGGGGGTTCCGGAAGTGGCGTGGAGAGGGTCCACCGAACTGGCATTGGTGGTTGATTCCCCGGGTGGAGTATTAACCTTGGTGGAGCACGACGAGTCACGTAGAGCCACCGGGTCAATATCGGTGGGCCGGTCATCTGGGGATATGATGGCAGTCCGAGTGTGGTCGTACACGGTGAACTCGGTCTCAATCTTGAGCATCTCATTAGACAAGAGTTTGGGATTCTTTGACCGGTTGTTGATACGCAGTGGAGTGTCCTCCATGAGCAGTTCTTCCAATTCATGCGTAGCGTCAAAATTAGAGTGTTTCGAGTCGGGCACGAATAATGGTGTGAGCTGTTTTTGGCTGAGCCGCTCCCAATCGATGCCCTCGAACCATGGATGACTAATTAACCGCTGGTAGTTGACGTCGCCGAACCCTAGCCGTTTGTGAATGTTACGTTCGCACAGCCCCAGGATTACTTCACGGCATTCCTTGGACACGGGGTTCCCCAGGACCGACTTCTCGGGAAGGGTAAGGGGCTTTTGTAAAATCAACCGGGCCAGCTCGTCGTTGGACTTGGCACGAAACGGACGAAAACCAAAGACTAACTCGTAGAGGACCACTCCCATACTCCACCAATCCACCGAAAAAGTGTAACCCATCCGTTGCAGCACCTCGGGAGCCATATAGGCCAGAGAACCAGCCACAGATGTGAGCTTCTTACCACGCCTAATGCGTACTGCTATATTAAAATCCGTTAAATGGGCATGGCCTTCGGAATCCAGCAGTACGTTGTCCGGTTTGATATCTCGATGAACAAAGCGTTTAGAGTGCAAATAATGAGTACTCACAATCATTTCGGCGGCTAGAAACCGGGTAACCTCTTCGGGAAGGGCACCCTTACGGTCAATGTGGAATCGCAAGTCACCCCCCAACATTAGGTCGAGCACCATAAACATATTCTCGTCGTCTTGAAAGGCATATCGCAAGTTACAAATTAGCGGGAATTTAATTTCCTCTAAAATACGACGCTCCTGGATGATATTGTCGATGGCCTTCATGCGAATGCATTTATCTTTGTTGATGTACTTGAGAGCATAGTTTTGCTTGATGGCACGGTGTTGCACAATACGAACCTAACGTATAAATAGTATAATATCACGTAATAGAACAGACCACACATGAACGGACAGAAAATTAGTATCGAGTTGGGGGTGATTCTGAGCCTTGATTTTTGGCTTTTACTAACCACCATCACTTGTCAGCTCGTCCAGGACCCAATGCGGTATTTCTGGTCTCCCCAACAAAAAAAGCCACTGCGAAAAAAAAGGCTAGCGACTGCTCGATGATTTGGTGATAATAAGTGGTATTCTTAATTGGCAAGCGATTGATACGGCTCCATCCCGCCCCTGGTTTTGTATCTACGCTTACTGTTGTTGTTTGAAGAACTCCACTTTTCCAGAAATCAATTGGGTAATCCCACGAGATGACCGCCCGCAAAAACCAAGAGCCATCCGCCCAAAGGATTAGCCTAATTACTGCGTTGAGGTTCACCATCGTCCCCAAGGGACGACATACTAATATATGAATCCACCGCGACTAGCATTGTCTCCTCCTTTCGCAGTGGGAATATATAGCGAATTATAAGCCAATACTGAAGTTGAAGGACCAGAAAAAATATTCGAGCCCGGGTAGTGCACCAGGGTTGACCCGGTAATAACCAACACAGCCAATAGTGTCACCATTACCAGAATGGAGCGGAGCTGAAGAGGCCACTAGGAAAAGAGGGCAGGTGGGCCATGGAGACCTCTCAGGCACGCTCCCATGCAGCTAGTTATATCCGTACAACGCTATGACCGGTTGTTATATTTATGTTTACTGTTATGAGTCAAGGAAACCTGCGATTCCCCCCCCCAGCAGCCTTATGCAAAAGACTGCGAAAAGTTGATAAAAACTAACCCAATACAGATAAATCGGTATAACTTACCTTGCCAAAGGCGCCTTTTCCGACACACCGAAGCAGGTCGAAATGCGCTAAGCGAACTTCCTCGTTGAAGTCGATATTTGATTCACGACAACAAACGCCGCCCATGTTGTACCATTCAGTACA